>JANTEX010088881.1:0-22357 GCA_024741295.1 Macrocera vittata
TATGGTTATATCAGTATCTGCGATTGTATATAGATCTTGTGCGCACCTTGTTATTGCATATATCTCTGCCTGAAAAAACAGTAGCATACATACCAAGTGCTAAAGACTTTACTTCGTTCTGAGTGTAGTTAAACAACACACGATACCATCTCTAGGTGGAAAAAGTCCAGATACCAGCCCTCCAAGAATAAGGTTGGTACCTCATTTGCTGCGTCGACTCATAAATCTACGAAATTCCCCAAGAAATATTTCAGATGTAAACACGCACACAAACGTAGCCTTATGTTGTCTATTTTCGTCCAGCTGCATTTGATGTATGTGTGAGAACTAGGCCGGCATAATCGATAGCCTTGGTAGGTAGAAATTGTAGTGTAATAGTTTGATTGATTGACGAAAAATCGGCCATGAACGGTGCTGTAGGTTTAGCATTTAGACGACAGCAAATGGTGCAATTGTGTATAGATTCTTGATCTGGCGTCGATGTAGCCCTTAACCACCGGATATCGGAAGAAAATCCTTATTGCTGCACATTAACAATTAGTAATTATAGCGCGGCTTTTAAATTCGTTTGAATCGTTTGGTGTGTAAACCGTTCGAAATACGCCATGATTCTTACTAGTCTTCGAAGAGTTGAGTAACGGTCGGTCTGTGTAGAGAGACGAGAAACAGCACATAACTCATTGTTAGAGTTTGTCATCATCAATGTTGACTTCTAGTGATTTCATTGACCAATGTTAGGTGGAAATTTTCGACATGGAGGACCTATCCATCACAGGTGATATTTTTCGCCGGAGTTATGACTATTGTGCGAAAAGATTTTCAGATATTCGATTAGCAACAAAAACTTCTACTTGTAGCGTCCTGTTCCGTCAGATGGCAAAATTTATGAAATTCCTATATCATGATTATCATCTTCTCATCGGAACACCCGAAACTTATGTTG
Organism: Macrocera vittata; assembly: GCA_024741295.1. Lineage (NCBI taxonomy): Eukaryota > Metazoa > Arthropoda > Insecta > Diptera > Keroplatidae > Macrocera > Macrocera vittata. Next base: position 944 of record JANTEX010088881.1, read on the forward strand.
TACAACACTGCCAAGGATGCAGACATCACAAATGCCATTCAGGTAACAAATTCATGGTTCAACATTTCACTGATACGTGGAAGTGGGTAGGAGTCGCGTTCAATGACGAAATTGTGCCATGGCTTTTGTTCGATGTTAGTTCTAACGTATACCAATTTACCATCAAATAGTATAATTTGGACAAATAACGTAATTTGAAACTCTTTCCAAAAATTGACGCCGAGGAAAGTTTTATCGCCGATTTAAAAGAGTTTCAGACATTCTGAACCACTAACGCGGCGTTTTTTTTCGTAGTAGAAGTATTTCGGAATCATCATAGAGTCTTGACTACGTTTCCCTGTATGTACGAACATGTGCATTTCGGCTGACAATCGCAGTTGTGAACTTTGGTTTGAGTATGTGCTGAATCAGAGTTATCGTTGTTCGAGTAGTTTTCATTGTCGTTCTCTAGAGTTCCGTGACAGGTCGGATTGTTGTTCTCATTCAACCAATTGTGTCCAATTCGATGATGCCACTTGTAAGTTTTTAGTAGCTATCTGAGTCACCCGTAATATGGTCATGGCATTTACATTTCCTAAATTTCGTATTCGATTCTGTGGATTTGATCGATTATAATTTCCTTGACAGTTTTTCTTTGGCTGTGATCCCCAATAATAATAACCAGCCCGAAACTACTGGCATTAAAATTGGTTGTATTTCGAGGTCCGGTCACAATACTTGGACGGGATCGGTTTCGTCCCTGACATTCTTTTTTGTTCGCATAGCCGGATGAATCGATCTTATTCGGTGGATATCTGGAACATTGTTGTCTTGGCAATTCGATCGCTGCACTCCACTTTGTTACAGGCTTTCAACGGTTTCAAAGTAAAAAACGGCGATGGAATACTAAGAATTGTGAATATTAATTATTTGGATTCTGCGGCTGAGAGATTCACTCATTTCTTCCATTTCAGCGTTAACTTGTACGATTGCTTGTTCAACTTGTGCACGAATATCATTATATCGATCATTGAAGGCATCGATCATTGAAGGCATCGATCATTGCCGAGGATAGTGCCTAATCTGCGAATCATTTTCTGAAAGAAAAATATATTCTCGGTTTAACTGATACCATTTTTGCTTGATTGGGATCGACTAGTAAATATCTGTGAGCTATTTCATGCATTTTCGGAGTTCCAAGCGAGCGTGATTTGTGAATCACTCTATGCGACATTGATTGCGAGAAACAATGTATGCTGTACATGGTGAGCTGGAAACCAAATAACACCCAACGTACTAATGGTGTCATATCGAATGATGCGAGTAGATAATTGTGTTGCTCGTCAATTGTCAATTGATGCAAAATGTGTTTACTGATAAAAGTAGACGAGTTTCTTGGCAAATCGGACACGATAGTCTCCATACGTTGGTGCGAATATTTTTTGTTCTTACTGAACGGTAAGTTATTTCAGTGATTTCCGTTGAAGAACCCAAAATTCGAAATCGAACCGTTAAGACATTCCCCATTGTATGTCTTGTTGGTAGTTTGTCGGTAATGGCAATTATTTTGTCACATAGCTTACGTAGTTGCAATTTGAGAATGACGGTACAGATGCTTTTTGAACAAATGTAATCGATAATATCGATGTTTCTACTGAGATTCCATTCACTTTTTGTGCCATGATACTGAATATCTTAATGTCCTCGTTCCGATTTTTAGATGTGAGATTTGCAACTTCTAAATTTTCATGAAGACACAAGCAATATGTTAAATACCTGCAATTATCGATCTCAACGGACATCGCGCCAATAATGTACCACTGTCCTACGATAGTATTTATTTTCCTACGTATTTACATGTATAGTGTTGTGCTGTGATAAGATATAATATCTGTGGATTGATTCTGGATCATTGTTGATGAGTAATCTACGAGTATATGAGGTGTTTTGTCTACCACAAAATGATTTGTTGTTTTCTTTACTACAAATATTTACTATAAAATACTACTTTGTTGTTCCTTGCGATACTTTTAACCAAACACTAAATGATGTTGCGAATTGTGTGTGTTACATATATGTATAGCTGCTGATTTGAATTTGTATCTTTAACCGAATACTTTAAATTATTGTTTGATATTCATAACTAATCAGTATAAAAAATTGATTGACATTTTTTTGGTTTGTTTTAAACTAACATATAGATTTAAAAAATATTATATACTTATTATAGCAAATATTTGTATGTATATAAATTAGTGATCAGTAGTTTTATCATCATTTATGCAATTTTCTGTATTGAATTTGATATATTGCCTTTTGTGTATAAATACTCGTACGGTTGTTAAGATAATGATTGTTTTCTCTATTATAAAATAGGATATAAAAAATGTACAAAATACACTTTATATTCAATGTTACTGTAGAAATCTTATCGTTCATGGTTAAGTGAATTTTTCAAAACATTATTCAGAAGATTTCAATCGATTCTTATGTGGTATATATATTTATGGAACTTAACTTAATTCTATACGTTAAGTTGACCCATTTTTTTGTTTTTAATTTTAAATATTAATTAATCATCAAACTGGTATTTTCATTTTGTTTTTGTTTTTTAAATTGGTATATAAATATTAATTAATTTGTTTTGTATTTTTATTATTTTTTTTTTTTACAGCAATTGGCAGCAGTGAGATTTGGTTTTTGTAGGCTGTTGTACATCGGTTGTTCGATTTTTCTTACGTGCTGATATATCCCTGATAAGATCGTAGAATATCTGTTCGGCATCGGAAACGAAACGAATTAATGTATTTTAGGTAATTATTTATTTTAAATTTTATGAAAATTATATGGTAAAAATAAATAAATAATTAAATTAACATAAAACCAATAAATTAAAAATCGATAACGTTACTGGTCTAATATTTGACTTAACGTCATATTTGTTTATACCGAGTAACTACTTGAAAATAGAGTGTCCTAAAGAATTATTCGAAAAAAATAATGCCTCAGAACTACTCGAAATGCCTCGGCATTTCACGGAATGTCTCGGGATTTCACGAAATTTCTCGGGATCTTACGGAATGTCTCGAAACTTTACGTAATGGCTCGGAGTGCTTCGAAATTTTCGGAATTTCACAGAATGCCTCGGAATGCATCGGAATTTCACGGCATGTCTCGGAATGCCCGAAGAATGTTTCGCAATTTTCGGCATTTCACGGAATGCTTCGAAGGTTGCCTCGCAATGCCTTGAAGATTGCCTCGGCATTTCACGAAATGCCTTGGAATTTCTCGAATTGTTACGGATTTTCACGGAATTTCATGTAATATATCGGAATACCTCGGCATTTCACGAAATGCCTTAGAATTTCACGGAATCCCACGAAGAATGACTCTTAATTTCACTAAATGTCTCGGAACTTCACGGAAAGCATAGTAATTTCAGAGGATGCCATATTTGTATATATAGAGGGAAGGCGATGACCTTTTTGTATTGGTCAACTAAACTCAAGGGAATCGGTTCGGTTTATTTTAGTTCAAAATCAAGGGAAGTGGTTCAGTTTTTAGTTTTAGCCAACTAAGTTCACAGGTTATGTCTACCACGCATCTCTGTTCCTCGTATTTACACGGAATGTCTCAAATAAATTCTCGGAATGCCTCGAATTCCTTGGAATCCGTCGGAATGCCTCAAAGAATTTTTCGGGCTGTCTCGAAGAATTCCTCGAAATGCCTCAGAATTTTACGGAAAGCTTCGGTATTACACGAGGTTGTATATTTGTATATATAGAGGAAAAAGCGTTGACCTTTTTACTTAGTCAACGAAGCTCAAATGTACTTGTTCAGTTCCAACCTCAAAGCTCAAGTGAAGTTTTTCCGTTTGTTTGGTAAACCAAGCTCACGGAAAGCGGTTGAAAAGACGTTGAACTTGGATGGTTCGAGGGAGATACATTTTTAAAAAACCAAATGCCGGATACCTACTACACGAGATTATGCCGCCAAAACGAACTTGATACTAAATGGTGGAAAACTATTCGGAACGGGTTAATCGGAATGGGTTATCTTAGTCGACGAGAAATCAAACGAACAGCTGTAGAAGATGGGACCGGAAGCAGATCCCAAGTTCAGACGAACCACCTTTAGGTCGAAAAACGACCCAAAGTGAAAGACAAGACACGAGCTGTAAGCGAAAGAGATCCCATAAACCAGCTTTACCAATGGCGAACTAGCACCCAAGAAAGGCAGCTACACAACGCAGGCAACTCCTACGACCTCAACGCCATAATAAAATGGCGACGATGCGTTGCACCCAAATATATCTGCAAATTCCAACAAATTTATTGGGAGCAACCAAGATCTAGTCATTCTACAAGATCCATGGTGCGACGAAGTTAGGCTCAATAAGGTGAGTCGATTAATCTATAAGGCAAACCAGAAGTGGCATCCCAATTAGGAGTAATATTAATTTTCTTTCCTTAGATTACAGAGTTCTGCAAAGGTAACAGTGGAATTAGAATCAACAGTGAACGGCAGCTGACAGATGGTCCACCTGATCCATCTACAAAACACCCAAAGGACCTGTGTGATTAAGTCACATCGTGCTAAGTAGAACGGGGTAAACGACTTCTAGCGGTATGCGACGACCCATCATACCATTTAGGGCAGCACTAACGTGAATAAACGAGGTGAGTTACTGCTTGATTATATTAACGATGACAACCTGGCGGTACTGAATAGGCCGGCCTTTGTTACTAGGCTAAGAGAAGTTTTACAATTTGCAGCGTGGACTTATGGCAGGATTTTAGGGACTAACAACTCTCCAATGAACTTCTATGTTCGATACATAAGATTTGACATATAGGAATCAAGAGACAGACGGCAACGGCCATCAGAATACCGAGGAGTACAGACTGGGTAGGATACTCCCAGCCTCTTGGGAACGCGATGGCTGATATAAGTAGGTGCGTTAGGGACGTGACAGGTATTGAAGTAGCAACTGATGAACTTAAACGCCTATCAAAGAAATCTGCCCGGCTAGACTTGCTACCTCATGTGATAAAGTCCCATGGTGAAACCAAACAGAGAATGAGGACTACAACTGAAAAGCTCTTCAAAAGGACAAGATATTCCAATTCATGGAAACAAACGAACTCTGAACGAGTGTAAGCACGAACTAAGCAGAGGCAAAGATAATCGTAGAGGAGGTTTTGCGATGAGCCTGAAGATATACCGGCGTGTGCAAGGATGCATAAACTCATGTTTAAAGACTCACCGAATGGTATAGGTCTGATAGAACGTCCAGATAAATCCTATACGGAAGATAGGAAAGACACCCTTCAGCTTATGCTGGCTACACAGATCTTATATAGGCTACATTCATAACAGGGGATCAAGACCCAATATGGATGACTAGAAGAATCGTTACAAACAAGAGGATCGGGTGGTCGATCAATTCATTTGGACCTTGCAAAACCCTTAATCAGGATGGCGTATTTACGGCACTACTACAAAGAGGTCGGTCTCAAGTAGCAGGGGTATTGAAGGAAATGTTTATCGCCAGTCAGACATGAGAACATATTCCTACACCATGGACAATGGTTAACGTGATATTCATCTGCAGGTCTGGAAAACGACTCGGGAACAGCCCTAAATCATTTCGACCGTTAAGTTTAATCTTCTTTCTGCAGAAAGCGATAGAAAAGAATATCGATCTTCACTCGAGAGAGGAAATACTGATCGATCAATATCGATGGAACATTCCTCCAGTACCTCTAATGAAGACTTTCTTGGGTCGCTTGAGAACCAAGGAATTAACGGCACAACCTGTATATGGATACAGTCAATGATAAGAAAAAGGTATGTGAGCTATGGCGTGAATGAATCCGCGTCTGTGAAAGTTGACAGGTAATGGCCGCAGGGGATTAAATCTCTTTTGTGGTCAATTGTTGTTGACAATCTCATTGTCAGGCTCAATAACTCGGACGTTCAGGCTTATTAAGGTTAGGGGAATATTTAAAGAGACGATCATCGACGTCCTATAAGGTTCCTTTAATACTGTGAAGGAATGGTGTAATTATATGCAACTCAGGGTAAACCCTGCAAAAACTAACATTAACAAGGAGAAGAAAGATGGTGACTATATGGCGAATCCATAGGCTTCTCTAACTAGTTAAATTATCTTGGAGTAACCCTGGACAAGCAATTGATATGGAACACCGACGTGGACGCCGTTCTGGAAAGGGCCAAAAACTGTCTGTGGGTATGCAGGCGAATAGTGGACATAAGGAATACGCCCCTAAATGTCCCAAACACTGTCCGAACTTGTGGTGAGACCGATGGTAACATAGGGATTGGTGGGACTTACGATGACCTTGAGGACCAGGACAAAGCTTGGTGGACTGTAAAAACTCGCCTGTCTCACCACGACGGGCGCTATTTATACGGCTTCACCCGTCGCAATCGAGTCTCTACTTGGACTAACAGATGGTTAGGTAAGTCTTTGTCCTGACACATAGATGGCGCCACTAAAGAAAAAATTCTCGAATGACTCGAATCTTTTATTTTGGGATTCGCAGGGTATAATATTCATCGAACAGCATCAGCATTTGAAGAGCGTTCGAATTTCAATGAAAACGATGGCCAAACTTAATGAATTGGGCTTCGATTTGCTTCCCCATCCACCGTATTCTCCAGATCTGGCCCCCAGCGACTATTTGCTGTTCGCAGACCTGAAGAGAATGCTCGCTGGTACTAAATTTAAGACCAATGATGAAGTGATTACCGAAACTGACAAAGACTTATCTACTCAACTGTTATGCCTCTTCACCCAAGGTGAAAGCAAGTGTTTAGCTTGCAAGCGAAATGATAAAGAATGAAAGGAACCGCTGCAGCTTGGTTAATCAGATTGACAATGATCGTAGTTTGAGTATTATTCCGGATCAATCGACTCATAACTTGAAAACCTACCAGAAATTTCGGAAAATGGAACTTCTATATCATAACCGATGGGCAGATTCTCTACTGTAATTCAGGTAGAAATTTATTCGACTGATATAGATAGCGGATAAGGAGAACATCAAGGAAGAAATCCATGACAAGGATATATATAGACTTGGAAAAAATTAGGGCATCAAATTTTGGTGTGCCACCGATATCATCATTCACCTGACAGTTGGTACTATGTTGCAACTATTCGAGTCTAATGTCCCATTTTGCCTTGTGTTTCGTTGTCATTCAGACTAATCACAAAAATCGTTGTTCACACTTTCAATTTGACCATTTGCCTTTGCGTTCGAACCACGTTCTGAATGTGTTGAATGTTGAGTTTGCTATATTTTCCAAACCCACTCGATGTAAAGGTCGTTCAGCGATCAGAAACAAATATCGTCGAAATAACATAACAATAACGTTTTCGACGATTTTACAGCTTTCAAGAGAACGTACTTCGACAATTCGACGGCAATACTCATTTTAAACACCACAAAATAATAAAACACGAGTACATACTAATATTGCTATGGTAAACACGTTGCACTATCTATGAGGAACAGGCCAACATGATTTCTACGTGAACGATACGAAACGGAACGTCCCGAACGCACATATTGCCTTGTCAAACCACTGTTATTCGCCACAAAAGCGGAAATTTTTTGCGACTCTTCTGTCAAATTCTCCAATGACTCACGTTCGATGCATATTTTCGTTGAATTAATGATTGTCAACTGCCTGGATCTATAACCGAATGTTGTCAATTAAAATTTTCTTGGCAATGATATTTAGTAATTGTCGCTTTCGATACTTTTATAAAACATTTTCGTTTTAAACATTATTACAACAATGATTCCTTTTTTTTTGCTGTTTTGGATAAGCAATTGCAAAATGTTTCCACTCATCGTAATTGTAGCACACAGCTTTCGATCGTGACTTAATCAGTGGTGGCGGAATCTGCGTTCGAACAGTTCCATTCGATTTTATCAAGTTTGATTCCGCCATTTGTTAACTCGAATCCTCAGTTAATTTCGATTGTGAAAACATTGTCTTTTGGAACCGATCACGTTGTACACGCTGATCTGTCAGCCGGTCCAGCAAATTCGACAGCATTTATCAAATAGCGTTTAAATGCAACGTGCAGCTCGTTAGGCGTCGATGTATCCAAACCGGCAATTTTTAAGTTTTGTGTTACCAGGTGGTTTGTCCCAGACTGCACATTTTGTAAAAATATTCGTTTCTATCTTCGACAATTTTTGACGGGCAAACGGTTTGCAAAAGTGGAAATGTATCGAACACTATTTGTTTGCCGTCATTCTACAATTTCACATAGTCGCAGAGTTCGATTGTGGAGCGAATGCCAACAATTTGTCATCCAAATCGCATACACTTGATTGAAGATGATAATTCGATAAATTGTTATGAAATGAGAAAGTTTTTATAGATTTGGTAGAACACTGATAATACTTAATTCTGTTTGATTTGCCTGTACATCTTAAGCTTTTGATTCCTTTTGTTATCCGCCATTGGTAAACCTAGTTAACGAAATAGCCATTCAACGCAAATATGTTTTTCAGTGAGGACCATTACGTGTCGAAATATTCGCCCTTTTAATCGTTAAATGTCGATTAAAAAAATACCGATGACTCGCTCCATAGGCGAATCTAGAAAAAAAATGTTTGGGGACAGGCGAATTATAGAAATGGGTGGCGAATTTCAAACATTTCGCCTGCGGCTGACGTTATTGGACCCTTGAGGCATATTTATTATTTTTAGCCCATAGTTGGGTGCGAATTTTTGGAGGTCTTCAAATTCTCTTGATCAAAAAGCTCTAGGTTGATTTAATTCGCATCCATTTTCATTATCAATAGCAAAATTGCGCCTTGTTCAAATACGAAATTTATTCACGGCGAAATTCACCCTGCTATTAAAAATAGTACAAATATCATTGCAATTTGATTGAATTCGCCCCAAGTTTCAAACAGAAATAAATTCATAGTTTTTCGACCAACAATTTTTTTTTGTTCCACAAAATAAACAAAAATAACAAAATGTTCTATCAGTGAAGAAAATTTAAACATTATCGATTAATAATTAGTTGGTGTATAATCCGTAACATCATATTAAATCAGAATAAAACAGAGAATAATATTTAAGATTAAAAACAATTCAACAATAACTATGTAATGAAACATAAAACAATAAAAAAGCAAACTCAGCAACAAAAATAATAAAAAACAAAAAAACAAAAACAAAATAACAAACAGAAATGTATTAAAATAAACGTAAATTGTTATTAGTAAAATGTAACACTGAATTAACATCACACTGAATTCAGAGTAATTATTCATGAACTCAGAATTTGTGGCTATTATTATTTTTGTGATCAAATCTTGCGCAAAATATATTCAATTTCGTTTAAAAAAAAGCGAAGTATTGATGCCTTACATTAAGGAATAACACACTAAAACTTCCTTACATTCTTGTGAAAGTCATATTTGATATCAGGAATTCAGTTTTTTTCGCATAGGTTTTTCTACCGAGTTCCCCTTTTTCCTTAATCTTAAAAACTTCACAATCATCCGTCTCCAAATCGGCAAGGACAATATTTGATACTTAAAGGCACATATATTATATGGTATGAAATTGAACATGTTTTGCGCAAGAAACCTAAAATGATTTAGCTTATTTAAATCAATATCTAGTGCGTTGTCAATTCATTGTGTGTGAGAAGAAAAATAATTTAGAATTTCTTTATTTAAGCACCTATATCTAAATGAGTGTACACTTAAGTCTCCGTCGTTTGCATTTGTCTTTAGCTCGCCCGCTTGTTGTTTTCAGGTCCTCTGTTTTTCTCGAACGAATCTCACGCATCAAATCAAAAAATACCTGCAAATTGTGTGTTAAAAATAAAAAAAAAAAAAACGAAAAGAAAACAGTGTTTCCAAAATATTGTGTGTGTTATATGTGTGTAGAAAATGTGGATTAATTTTACACTATTTTTTTGATTTTAGATTTAAAATAGAATAAAAAGCAAAGTAAAGCAGCAAAAACATGTTTAGTAGGTACTAATGGAGCAAAGTAAAATTATCTATGCTAAGTGTTTCAAGTGCAACACACACACAAAACGAAAAACTTTTTGTCTTGTATATTGCAGTTTTTCTTTCTCCTTGTTCTTTTCAAAAAGCAAATAAAATCGGTGCAACAGAAAAGAAACGGATGACAAAAAAATAAAGTTTGTGCATTAATTTTGTTACCTTATCGACATTCTCCCGTGTCTTTGCGGATGTTTCGACATATGGTACGCCCCACTGTTGTGCCCGACCTTGACATTCGGTCAATGGAATTTTTCGCTTATCATTGAGATCACATTTATTGCCGACTAACAGAAATGGTATACTTTCATCGTTTTTGACGCGCAAAATTTGCTCTCTACATTAACGAACCAAACAAAATTAAGATGAAATATTGCCATTATTATAATTAAAAAAAAACGTTACCGAAATTCTTGTGTTGCTTGAAAACTTTCATCGTCTGTTATTGAAAACACGCATAAAAATCCTTCGCCACTTCGGAAATAATTGTCTCGTATGGCTGCGTAGTCTTCTTGACCAGCTGTGTCCAATATATCTATTTGTACTTCTTCACCGTCTAAGACCACCTATAAGATCATTAGTAAAAAAAGTAAGACAGGGTTATTGATCATAGGTAAAATTCATTATTTATGATTATATTATTTCAAAAACTAAAACAAAACTCACATATGTTAAGCATTACCTGATGTATGTGTTTTTCTTAGCAATAACTAAACTTTTACCTAAGGTAAAACGAATAAATCTTAATGGAGCACTTATGTTGCATATATAACAATTATAACATTTGTTCAAGTCTAATATTGAAGGAATGACTAATAGTTCATTGGAAACCTTACATAATCAAAAGAAAAGAAAAATACATTGAGAGTACGTAATTTATAGGGTTGCCAGCCTAGTAAAGAAAAAATAATACTGAAGAATACAAAAACTCTCTTAGGGTTTTATTTCAAAAGAGAGCTCTCATAAAGGTCTTTAGTATCTTTATAAAAGAGATGAAATTCTTTAAGTACACAGTCATAGTCTTTTGTACTCATTCTTGAAGAAGACGACTTAACATAAGTCTATAGTTTGAAGAAATCTTAAACAAGAATTTAAAATTATGTTTTGTTTTTGAAATCTTATAAATGAAACTTAAAGTCAGTCTTTTTCAAGTATTCTTGTTTAAGAAGACTTAAAGATTGTTTAAAGAATGAGCACTTTAAATAACTATTTTAATCTTGTATAAGAAAATTTATAGTTGGCTTTTAACAATTTTTTCTAAGTATAGAATTTCATTCTTTTTCGAATTTTCTAAAAAAAAATAGGCTTAAAGATTGTTTTAAGAAACCTTGAATAAATATTTAAAAAAAACAAACCAAATCGTTCTTTATATTCTTGTATAAGAAGGCTTCTAGTAAGCTTAAAGAAATATTTTCTGAGTATCCTACTCAATCTTAGCCTTTTTAAGCACTCTTGTAAAAGAAGACTTAAAGATTAAAAAAAATTCGTTCTTATAGAAGAAAACTTGAAGTATGTATCTCTAAAGTATTTTTTCTAAGTGAACCTTCCCAAATATTCTTGTACAAGGAAATCTTCAGACAGTTCATAGAAATCTAGTAAAAATACAATTGTTTGTTCTTTGATTAGAAAACTTGAAAAGAAGATTTCTTAGGAACGAGTGCCAACCGCCCTTTCCTTTATTTTACATTTTCATTTCATCGCTTGATCTTTAAGAAACTTTTATAAGTCCATATATTAAAAGACAGTATTTGTCTAACTGGGCATTGAACAACACTTCATATCGTACACATTTAAACATATAAGTTTTCTGGTTTTTGGGCTGATCGGTCCACATTTGTATATAAGGTTTTTCATAGGCGCCCATGGTTTTTTAAACTCACATGCACACGCCTAATAAGATTTAAGAATAAATACTCCTTTCACGGCAAGCAATACGAAAAAATCCAATACTTACTCCCTCTCATAATTATTTAAGAAATATGGTTATGGAAAAGATTGGAAGTAGTAGTTAATTTGTCAGGCGAACATGTATTTCTTACTGAGTTGAAGTGTAGTTATATGTTATGTATATATTCTTATAGCATTCCCTGCAACTTTTAACTTCGGTAACCGCACGAAATTCATCGATTTTTTCAGGAGTTGCACAAAATTTCCTGATGCTACCCCGCATATTAGTTTTTCTTGGTATTTCTCTGGAGTTCGCCGGCATTTACAGGATGCACAGAAAATTCTAGTGTTCTTGGGAATTTTCTGGCATTTCTCGAAGTTCTATAAAACTCCTCGAAATGCACCTAATTCAATGGAATTCTTCCGAAATTCGTCGTAATTTCTGGAATTGCCTGAAGTTTAAATAAATGCACGTTTCGGAATAATTCCGAAATGGAATAGGAAAAATTCCACGACAAGAGTGGAAAATTCCACAATAAGAGTGGAAAAATTCCACAAGAGTGGACAAATTCCTAAACCTATCCAAGTAAGTATTAATCCACGTCTCGGAATAATTCTTAGTGAAATAGGAGAAATTCCGCAACAAGTTGTGCACCAGCTACAATATTTTTTGTTCTCCTGCGATTTACTGAAACACACGCACCACTTATATTCTAAAAGGGGAATCGGAATTTAGGTAAGATTTCACACAAAAATCCAGTGGAATTCCATATGGATTCTCCGCGATGAAACTGGATTTTTTCGCGCGAATGAGCTTGAGAAATGATTAAACGTTTCTACTAGGTATAGCTTTCTTTAAGAATTTTTAGAAAAACATGGTTAGGCTTTAATATGAAAAGGAACCATACATCTGCATGAAACATGAACAGTTCTGTACATTGATTTCTGTGGAACACCACTTGAGAAACCTAAGTTTTCAATAAAATTTTCTTAATTTCTTAAAGTGAAGCAATCACCGAAAGTTTTCGGCGAACTTAGCGATTCCTATACGATATATTGGCGAATTTACTCACGACAGAATAACATCATACGTGGTGCTGTTCTGTTGATATGGAAGCGCCGTCTGAGCTGGGCTAAATGGCAGCAACTCTACTATCTCACCTTACTTTTAACTAAAATTGGTAGGTGGATTAACAAACGGCACGTTTCACAAGATGCCTCAATTCTCGGCCATTGTTGCCCTCATTTCAGAGTGTCGGCTATTTGGGCTACAGAACCATAGACTGGGAAATAGAGACAAGTCTCGCTAGAAAAACTAATAGTTTCCGCAGTGAGATTTTATGTAGGAGGCGCACGATCACCGATCAATATTACTAATTGTAAGAGATGTTGGACAGATTCGACATTGACTTAAAGCAAAAGCGACCTCACTTGGGTTATTTTCTTTTCCCAAACCTTAAGGTTGACTCGCCGGTAAGAGATTTGGTTCGAATGAAAAGGTCATCACTATAACAAATGCCTTTTTTGAGGATCTCGCGCAATCGTACTATTAAGAAGGGATAAAATAGATCGGAAAACGCTGGACTAAGTGTATTGACCAAAAAGTAGACTATTTAGAGAAAACATATATTTTTTTGGTGAAAAAAAGAAGTCAGACTTATCAAACTACCTTCGTACATATATTAAAGAACTAACTGGTGCAAAGGCTCTTAACAGACATCAGCCTGCATTTGAATCTGGACGTGCAACTAATCTTGCTTTACATTTCTTGGTATGCCAGATTAAAGGAACGGTTGTGGATTGTTGTGATCGTTGCCTTTCTTGACATCGATGGCGCGTTAGACAACACGTCCGTGGAGATAATTTGTCTTGCTGTCGTAAAGCATGGCGTAAATGCAAGTCAACCGTCATGGTGGGCAACAGTTCATAAGAGTGTTATATGTAAGATATACGATTGCATAATGTTTCACAAGGAGAAATTCTTTCATATTATGTTCATTGTACTTATATGAATAGTAATTCCACATAACGTCCAAACTGATGTTCTTACATAAAGAGATACTTCTCCCTCATAGAAAATTACAGACATAAAAAGAGCACAGTTAGCGAGCCGATCTCTAGAGCACTAAGGGTCGTTGATAATAAATGCCTGACGAATGTGATTAGGCATGAGCTCAGTTGTAGAACATGACCTATTTACCGCTATAAAAAAGTCGCAGGGTGTCGTTTTTGCTTGAAGAAATGCTGTTGGGAGGACATGAGGTGTACTCCCTAAGGAGTCATGTTTCTGAACGTAAAAGGCATTTACATCGTTACTATTGGTTTCTGGTAAATAAAGGAGCGCTTCTAAGCCCTGTATAAGCTCGCACGCGATTATACAGTCGAGTTTGGCTTGTCATTTATTCAGACTTTAAGGGAAACGAAAATAGTTAGTCAGTACAAGATCCAAACCAGTCTTTTTCGTGCCTGAATCAGTTGTGGATTTTAAGCTAAGCGGCTTACTCAGGAAAATTGGTAGACTTTCAAATATAAAACGCTGAGGCAGTTAATGTTGCTGATTGGTATCTTGGTCGGACACTGCCAATTGCAAATATATCTCAGGACGATTGCAAGATTGACACACATCACTATCCACTACATAGTGGAGAGTGACGTGTGTCAATCTTGCCGCCTGGAAGAGGAAACTGGAGGCCATGTCAAAAGTGATTGTTAATCTTTTGGACAGACCAGTTTAAAGATGCCAGGCAGATACTTTATGTACCGAGTAGGACAAGTTAGTAAGATATCTTTAAGACAGATTTTGGACTTCTTCCAAAAGTTTCGTCGCTGAGACAGTGACGTAAGAGGTGGAGCGTGGTTTTTCAAGTAAACCGTTTCTTTTTGCGTTTAGCAAAATAGACGTCCTACAATCTAATCTAATCTAAAATGTAGATAAAACAAAACAGTTATCTATTGTAGGATAAGAATACTCAAATTGAATTCGTTAGTGAAACAATAAATTCGCCAAGATATGGTGGTTGATTAAACTTTATCAATTTAAGCAAAAAATTCAAAGCTGTGCGATCGTAAGGTCTTGCTTTTGGATGGTGCACCACAGTTCAAAGGATACAACAAAGACAAATATAGCAATCGTGTTTACTCAATCAACGAAAGCACAGTTGATCTAATGAAATCTATTGGAGCCTGGGATACGATTAATTCAATTCGATGTCAGCCAGTCAAACAAATGCAGGTATTCGTTGGTCTCGCACGCTATAAAATAACATTATTATCAGGAACCTAAATCTTCAGGTATGGGATGCCGCATCTGGTGCATACATAAACTTCAATCATGACGGCTTCTCCAAGAATGTGGCCTATATTGTTGAAAATGATGTCGTTCTATATGCAGTTCTTAAAGAATTGGAGAAAAATTCAAATATCACCATTAAAAATGGGACAAAACTAGACAGTGTTGCACTTACGAAAGATGTAACCAGTTCAAATTCAGTAAAATTGAATTCTGGTGAAACGTATAGCTGTGATTTATTGGTAAGTAAATTGAAACACGCATCTATTTTCGTATTTATTTAGAAAATTTAGCAACTTTAATCTGCATCAATCAAACATTGGTTATTTATTCATTTTGGTCTCGATCATTATCAACTCCTTAGAAATATCGTCCATTTTTTTGGCAAACATCTCTTGAAATTCAGTCAACTTTTGTGATAGTTCCGCCAAATTTCCCCTACACGTTTGCGCCGTATGATCCGTAACTGTAGAATTTTTCTGTTTTGCTGAACACTGATGGGATATATCCGACACCGTTCTCGGTCCAGCCGCACGACTAGAATGGTTACGAATTTTAACATCTTTCATTGAATCATAGTTAAACGATCGCGAAAAGAAATTGTAATTTTGTTCATGTTTTCGGCGTCGAATACTTTGATTGCGATCTCTGCGTTCGGCTACCAACTTATAAATGCTAACCACGATTTCTTTGGGCAATCGCTTGTCACGTGGATCATTTGGTTTTATGCAAAATTGCAAATGATATCTAGACGTTCGAAGCAAAGCGTTTCGTTGGCACAATGTTACAATGTATAGCGGTGCTTTGCGAAGTAATTTGGAGAAAAATAGTCCTTCTAGTCGTGCAACAAGCTCAGCTTGTCTGGACAAACGATCTAAACCGGCCGATGCCTGTAAGCCTTGTATATCGCTGACGGCTAGTCCCACTAAAAGATTTGTCAAGATTACCGTGACGAGAATGACAAACGAAATAAACATGCCATGTGCAGTGCCCGGATACTGAATTTCGACGCCACCGTAGAATATGTCTTCGAATTCCAGTTCGCCGGCCATCATTATAACAGTTTTGAGTAGACTCCTGAGGAAAGTTTTAGTTTATATTAATTGTGTGCTACATTGAAACGACGAAATTCTTTACCAAGGCACATATTGAAATGCAGGATAGTTAGCGAAAAGTACACCGAAACTTAATCCAAACGCAATTAGTAAACAGCAATAGGCCATAAGGAATTTGGCAAAATTTACAGCCACTGCAAGTGGAAAATAAAAGTCGTTTCAATCAGCAAATACTTTGCTATAGAGATGACGGCTTAAGTGTATGAGTTTAACCTTTAGTGAACATTTGCACATACAGTCCAAATATGGGAAAACGTCCGACCAACATCATTAACTCCAGCCAAACTAAGAATATAACAATAGCGGCTACATGATGTTGCCATTTTGGCACATACATTAAATCGGTTACGTTCATTGCGCTGGGATTCTATTTAAATTACAATTTTAAAATCAATCAAAGCTAAACATATTTTGTTATATTTTTAACTTACTGCACATAAAAATACGCCCGCTATTATAACGCACTGTACCCAATTTTCCCAAAATTTACAGTAGGACGCAAATCCCTGGCACATCTACATATAGTTGAATTGATTAAAATATCTAATCAATGACAGTTTCGTTACTTAGTCGTCAATATTTACCTGAAACAATTCTTTACCCAACATTGTTAAATTTAATGAGATCACCACATATCCAACTGGCGTAACATAGTTCGGCACATGACATTGTCTTTCGATTTTCCGTGCATCTTCTGTGTCCATAAATTTCGTCTTACAATCTTTATCGTACACGCCCAAAATGTACAATGTAAACAATAACACATAGATTGCATGATAGAATAAACTGAATAGGAAAAATTTTCGTATTCGACGCCATTTCAAAAATAGAAATGTTTCACACAGCGGATGCTTCAGTATTCGCTTTTGGCCAACCTCAATAAATGCCAATAACAATTCCGATTCGCCTCGTTCCGTGTTTGGCACTAGCAATCGAAAGTCCAGTTTAATTTCACAGTCAACGTCACCGATTTCGTGTTCGTTGACAATGATTGCCGAATCGAATTTGGCCAGAAATTTCGGTATCACCTCTGGCGTTCGTCGTACAATAAACGATAATGCCGAAATGCCACCATTGGTACGTGATGTCAT
This sequence comes from Macrocera vittata, assembly GCA_024741295.1. Classification (NCBI taxonomy): domain Eukaryota; kingdom Metazoa; phylum Arthropoda; class Insecta; order Diptera; family Keroplatidae; genus Macrocera; species Macrocera vittata. The sequence continues at coordinate 18,381 of JANTEX010088881.1, forward strand.
ATCGGCTCCATATTCTATATGAAAATGTTTAATGTATATGCAGTTAAATGAATCGTTTGCCATGAAATTAATTACCGATCAGCATATATGCACAATAGCTAAACTCATTTAGTGCGGCTATATGCAATGGAGTGTAACCAAAAATGTCTGGTTTATTAACGTCAACGCCGGCTTTTAGCAGTAATTTTGTGCACTCAAATGATTTTGACTCTTTAACAATGGACGCATGCAGTGCTGTACGTCCATCTTTGTATGTAGAGTTTACGTCGGCCTTATGCTTGATCAGAATGTCTACTGTTTCGCTGCACTGTGACAAACATGCTAGGTGAAGTGGTGTTTGATTGTCAATGTTACGAGCATCGACAATGGCATTGTAATTGAGCAGTAGCTGGACACATTCACTGTAGTCATCTTCGGCCGCTGTACAAGAAAAAGTGATTGGATTTGAATGATTGATAATTGGCAACGAGATTGATCTACCTAAGTGCAGCGCTGTTAAACGCTTCTTGCCAAATTGAGATCTAACGTCTGCACCATGTTTCAATAGTAATTCCATGCACTCTTTATGTCCAAGTCCAGCGGCTGTATGCAGTGGCGTTTCCGTATACACCTTGTAGCCAAAAGATATATTATAAAGCTAATCATACGACAAATATATTCAGTTCACACTCTACCTGCGGTGTATTCGGATTTGCACCATACTTCAATAATGTTTCTACACAATTTATCGCATTCTTTTCGATGGCCAAATGCAAAGCCGATCTTTTTTCAATGCCTGCATTCACATGTGCGCCTCGTCGCAATAACTGATGAATACATTCAACGCTACCCGAACTTGCGGCACAATGAAGCGGTGTTACTTTTTTCAATTGATCCCATTGGTTAACTGTTGCGCCACGATCCAAAAGTATCTTAGTTACAATATGATTACCAATCGAGCAGGCCAAGTGCAAAGCGGTTCGACCTTTGCAATCGCATGAGTTTGCGTCGGCCGAATATTTGGTCAACAACTGTAAAGCGTAATCGTTTCGACCAACATAAATGGCTAGAAGTAAGGCTGTGTTTGCGTCTTCTGAACTTGTCGGAATATCTACGCAAAACAATTTAATTTAAGATTATATCTAACAAACAGATTTGTGAAATATGTTTATACCTTTTAAATGTCCATCGTTGATCGTTTCCAATATCATATCAGCGTTAGGCAATTGTTTTAATGTTTCATCAATGCCGCCGTTTTGCCATATTTCTTGGTCGTGCAATTTGTACTGCTTATGAAATTGGGGTGACTGAACTGGTATTCCTTCGCAACTGCTTTCACTTGATATATCAATTATATCGTCATCATCCTCCTCTTCGTCATCGCAATTTAATAGATTATCTCGTAGTTTTTCGCGTTGCAAATTATTTTCCTAATGTTTTGGTTTATTGTCTTAATTAAAATTCAAATACACAACTTTGGCTATGTAGATACTTACAATTATTGAAAATCTTACAGACTCCATGGTCCTGTTGTTTATTTATTAGAATTTGTGTCTTTTATTTATGCAATATATTTGTATTATATGTATCTACTGGTATATATATTTATTTCATTGTATACATAAATAATATTCATAAAATATTAACTGTTAAAAAATTACAGCTATTAATTTCCTATTAAAAATCAAATAAAATTTATTAATGATCATGAATGAATATATTATAAACAATAATAAACGATTTTGTTTATATAAACTGTATATTGTATGATGTTTCATCGTCTTTCGAAAAAAACAGTTTTCATATGATATACATATTTTTTATAAAAGATCAAACAATTTACGAACAAATTGCTTTTTTTGCTGTTCATTGCATTTGTAGATTTGTCAAGTAACCAGTACGCTAATTAAATTTGAACATCACGGCTTTAAAAATTAATTGGTCATAAAAGCGGTGCATCTTCTTTGAAAATGCGATATAGGTATACTAACACCTATACTATGTGTGATTTGAACACATTTTTACATATTTGTAGACGTAATGTATATATGAATATAGATCTGAAATTGTGTTAATATATATCACGCGAGATATTGCAAGTTATCTTATCATCTAATGTAGCTACTATATGTAAAAATCAAAACCGAGAAAATATTTAACAGTATTACTCGTATGTTCTTGCATTCTTGCACACATAAATATTCTCTAAAAAAAATTGGTTCCCTGTTCATTGTTTTTGCAACTTATACGTCAAAACTAGAATTGGCTGCGATATCTAGGAAAAAAATGTGGTGTGGTGGGTGTGTTGTGAGTTTCTTTGGTCCTCTCCATTTTCCGTTTAGAACTTGAATTAAATCTGATAATTGAGAATAAAAATCTTAGATCAAGTTTTTTTCAATATATGAGTTCAGGAGCCCCCTTTCCCCTTTGTCCCCTAAGAAACTCAAGCGGGTTAGTCGTTGACTAGTCGTTTTTTAACCATAATGGGAACACTTTTTTAGGTCATGAACTGACTTTGAGAAGTCGTGAACTGACTAAGTAACGACGACGTAACGTGGCCTTACTCGATCGTAGTCCAATAAAGACTGCGCCACGTAGTCGTTGCTTCGTCAGTTGACGACTTTTCCAAGTCGGTTGACGTTTCAACGACTCAAAACAGTTTCGCCGTGAATGTTGATAGATTAACCTGGCAATCTATCCGGAAACCGAAAGTACCCTTCCTTTGATTTAAATCGCGATTTAAACGTAACGCAAATCGTCTGCATGTATGATACAAACCGTAATCTATATTAATGGACACGTTTCGATGCGGAACTTCCAAAAAATGTATATCTCGTTTATATACTAGCTACATTACTTAAAAAAATATTATAAAATTTGCATAGAACTACAAAAAATCACAAGAAAGGAAGATGTTTACAATATAGCTCTTTGTTGGCTCCCTAATTTTCTAAACATTGGTGTTCGAGACGTACCCTTTTTGTCCGATCGAGCTGAAAATTTGATTCCGTAGTTTTTTAGGTCTGCACAAGTTTGGGAAATCTTGAATTAAACTCGCCAATAAGAAAAAAAGTTTGCCGAACAAAAGTCGAGAGCCGCTCTCCCCTTTTTTGGGATCGGGTTAAAAACAATAGGATTCCTCCTCCCATAAAACTACACATTCTGCAAAAAAGCGAGTGAATCTAAAACATTTTTGTTGTTGTTGCTGGAAACGTCTTAAATACTTCGAAAACGCATTTTTAACACATTTTGGGGGATTCTTGGTTTTTTCGAAAAGTAAGGTAAAACCAATACTCTCTTAATTATGGTGTATATGGAAGTAAAAAATCATGGAAAAAAATAATTAATTATAATAAAAGACACCCTTATTTCAAATCCAATCGGACTAAACAATTATTATGATTATGAATATGTGAAAACTAGAGCTAACTTCTCGACTAAAGTTGAGAGCTTGGGGTGCGATTAATCTAAAATTTTGTGTTGCAGATTTGGAGGGATTTTCGGTCGATTTAGAGTGGCGCCGAATATATGACACAATGATTAGAGCGCTCGCTTTCGGCGTTCTAATTCTGAGTTAGAACCTGCAACCAGCGGAAAAAAATTTAAAATTATTAATTTGTACTATGAATTAATTAAACCGAACTGAAGACCGGGTGCTTCGGAACCTTGTAAATACTAGCACCCCCAATAGAATCTTTAGTGTGGGTTTAGTCGATCATCGATTATGAATGACTTCCGAGAAGGTTGACTTTCGGTCGATTTTTTTATGATCGCCGGTAAATTTTTGTGGATTTTTGACAATTTTTTTTAATCTTCCGATCGAGCATAGAGATGACTTGAAAACTCGTGTTGTAGCCAAATCTGAAAGAGGTGCCAAAATTGAGTTCTTATTCGTGGAAATTAAATTTAATGACTTAATGGTATTAGTAGGTGTTGTTTATTCGCCACCGGCTACGTCGTCCTTTACAGAATTGGAAGATACACTTGCTTATTTTGTT
>JANTEX010088882.1:0-15223 GCA_024741295.1 Macrocera vittata
CGCCTCAGTATTATAAATGCATTCGATAGCCAAAAAACCGCATTTAACATACAAATTAATTAGTAGTCAGCCATACCATAAAATCCGTGTTAAAATGTGTACTTATTGTTCGGGGATACATTAAATACATATTTTTTTATGCATTAATTATATTCTATTCGTAATTATGCAATATACGAGTAGGTGCGTACAATGATAGGGTGTAACGTGTCATGTGTAATTGTGTATAATTATAATTAATGCCAATATGTAACATATACGCGGCACTGAGTCGTATAAGGAGGTGTCCACTGTTCAGGTCTTATTACTCGAGAGACTGTTCATTGTTTTTGAAAATGAAATATTTTGCTGTATCGACCACCCCTACTGGTCACTGATGGAATTATTGGTACATCTGAGAATCTTGCCATTTTCATCATACGTTCATCATACTTGAGGCCAATCGTTTACTGTAAGAAAATCCTGAAAAAGGGCATGATTTTTATCATACATGTTCACTATCTTCATACCCTTTAAAATTTTGTGTATTATGTGGGCCTTCATTTAGATATTATGTGGGCCATCGCTTAAACCCATTTGGAACCATTGTGAACCGTGTCGCCTTTTGATGTTCCCACGCAGGTTGAACCTATCGCCGAATCTGAAGAATTCTGCGGGTGGGATTTTTCAGATGTCTATAGTTCCAGGAAGGCTGAGATTATTGCTGTTGCACTGACCATCGAATAGCGGGGCTTTGAGAGTAATTGAAAGGAATTGAGTGACATTGAGAGGAACTGAGGGGAATTGAGGGGAGTTTAGATACATTTAAACGAATTGAGTTAAATTGAGTGGAATTGAGAGGAATTGAGTATTAGAGGAAAAAATATGGCTTAACTCCGAATCCTTTCATTTTTTTTAGGGGCCATTCATAAATTATGTGTTATCACTTGATCGGTAATGTTATTTTTTATATAACCGTATATATGGAATACTCGAGTATGTGAAAAACTCGGTTCCCCAAAAAAAAGGGGGTATCCGATAACCCACGTATACGAAAAACTTGGATACCAGAAAATCCCGTCAATACAAAATGATCTTATCTATCCCGGATAAAGAGTAATAAAATAATAAATAAACTTTCAAGACACATATCAATCATTGAACATTTTGGTATAATTATTAGAGAGGTTCTACCGAAAATTGGTAGCTCATAACGCAAGAAACCCGAAATTCATAAAACTCAATGGAAATGAGAAGATGATACTTGTGTTATTATCGATGTCCCGCATATCCGCTTCTCGAAGAATTCCTCAGCATTCATGGATGAATTCGTCAACTAAGATATATCGATATATATCTTTACGAGCAAAAATATAAATATCAGTATATATCATTACATATCAATATATATCGGTACAAATCCATTTATATAATTAATCTATCTTTATCAAATATATCGATACTTATCGAAATATATCTAAACTTATTGAAGAAAAAACTTAAAAAAATATTTTTTTGATGCTATTCAATTAAGAAAATTAGTATTGTGCCTCTATAGAATATCAAAGTATTGTAAGAATCATACTGTCACCGCTTAAGTGTTGTGAAGTTTCTGATCCATTTCAAATTGGATCAAATGTTATTAGACGAATAAATTAACGTTCAGAAGTGCCACAGGACAAAAGAGAAAGAATAAGTTTAATGCAAAATTTAATTGAAACATTGCCAGGAATTGTATAATTCATGAATATAGCACATATATGGGTTAAACATTTATTTAGTTGGTATTAGTTAAGCATAGTCAGATGCTCAAGGACGTAAGTCGTTGGCTGACTTCGGTGCGACTGGTCAATGGTCGTTCTTAAACCTAAATGTTGATTTTTTTTAAGGCGTACAGACGTCATCAACTGATTTCAAGAAGTCGTCAACTGACGTCGCGACGACTACATGGCTTAGTCTAAATAAGACTTCAAACAAGTAAGTTTACGCAACGTGGTCGTCGCGACGTCATTTGACGAGTTCTCAAAGAAAGTTGCGACATCTCTACGCCTTAAAGAACATTCCGCATTTAGGTATAAAAATCGGTCTTTGTGCAGTCGTACTGAAGTCAGCCAACGACTAACGTGCTTAAGCGGCTTAGGTGGCTTTAGTTTCAAATTACACTTTAGACAAAAAAAAAGGATATTTCTTACCTTTTTCGAAAGGATTTGAGTTGGAAATCTCACCCACAATAATTTCTCAATATTTTCTTTGCTAACAATTTTGCTGGAGATTTGGCTCAATGATCATTTGTGAGGCATTTATTAGTAAACTAGATGAAAAATGATGGTGTTTGTGTATGTATGTTTTGTAAGAGATGCCACACGTGATACTATTGTACCAATAACATCTGAAACAGTGTATTTTTTACAATATTATTAATTGAGTCTGAAGTCGGCTGAACAATAGTAATTGACTCTGAACTCAGAAAACAACTTCGACGTGGCTGTGTATTTTTTTTTTAATTAGGCTGCTATACTTCCGAATCTATTATATCCGGATGATTCCAATTTCGTGAGCGTATATTAACGGATGTAAAATACATAATGTGTTATCTGAATATTTCAGAAATTCAACAAAAAAAAACTGAAAATGTCTCTTCGATTGGTTTTTTTTTTCAGGATCTTTAAGTCTGAATACTTGCCCGTTTGCACGCCTGCTATGTTCGCTGCTTCAGTTTTGCTATATAAATATTTGTGCAAATTCACTCACAGTATATATTTTTGTGTTGATGCATGCTTTTTGCTTTTTATTTTGCTATACACGCCTCTCTAACTTTTCTATGTTCTTTGTTGGCTTTTAAAATTTGATTTGAACTTTTTTCCAGCTTATTTTATGCGCAAACTATCATAAATTTAATCTGAAAAAAAAAATGTTTTAAAACTTTCCTGTTTCATTCGAATTGAATTAATGTAATTTGTTTTTTGTAAAAAAAAAATTATTCGAAATAGGTACCGCCATGGGTCGTGACCGTTGCGACAGTTTACCGTCACGAAATCGTTCGACCAGCGAAACAATGCACGGCACATCGGCAAACCTACAAAACACATCTATGCCACCGCCCAGACAAGTTCCATCATTGAATCGGCCACACTCAATGTATACCCAACGGCACAGTCATAGTCACAGTCCACCGGTGCATACGATACCGTTAAGTCCGTCGGCTGGATGCTCGGAAAGTGACGGTTCTTCGTTAAGCATTGACGAAACGGACGGCTATCCACATTCGGTCACACCAGATGAGGGCAATTTTAGTTCCAAATTCTATAGGTATTTAACAGAAGAAATGGAAAAAACAAAAAAATCTCTAGAAATTGTGTTTTTATGGGAAAATGATTTCTAATTTTGTTTAGTGCCCGAACGTCTGGTTCTGTTATTCCTGAGGAAAATTCAGATGAATTCTGGTTTGCCGAAAACAATAAACGACAAATGCCATACATCGATGAGATGAATACACATGGAAATCTATCGTTGCCAATCTATCAAAATCAAAGCGGTGGCCCTGTGCGAAAGGGTAGCCCGGGACCTCCAGCCTATACAGAAATGTACAGTCCCAGTGGAAGCTCTCCGGGCGATCATCAAATGGGCAGTCAATACATGATTATGTCTCCGGGCGCCGATTTTGGTCGAAGGTATGTTTAGTGTGTGTTTACCTATTCTTTTTGATTTTATTGAAATGCGTGGCCTACTTCTGTTCACCGTATAGCCTGTATACGAGTAGTTCTGGTGCACAGAGTCGTGCATCGAGTCTCGCCGAAGAGGCTGTAGATGGATATGTGCCGATCGAACCACAACAACAGTGCAGCGAAGAGTACGTTGACATGGAACCATCGAATCGGCATAACACAACGAGTGGCATGAGTTCATCGGCCGCGTCATCGTGTAGCATAACATCGGGCACACCGTCGACGGACATGCGATTTGCCGAATATCAATTGGACAAAGTTGTGTCGCGCTTCACACCGGACGATGAAGATACCAGGTACAAAACAATATGACATTTTCTTCCAGCAAAAATGCATGAAATATTACATTCAATTCATTGTTTTATATACATATATTCGATTGGGCAAAAATAATTTCGATAGTTACAGTGCTATATAAACGTGTAAGCTCCACCCACTTGGCGTTCAGTGCAGCTAAGTCAAGTTTTCTAATTTCAAATTTACACCTCCCTTATTTTTAGTGGTTTTTGTACTAATTATACGATTAACTTAACTGATAAAAAACCATTTTACGTCAGTGGGTTGCCCTTCCCCTATGTTAAGATTGCACATTTCCAATTTTAATGGCCTGTCTTCCAAATTTTAAAGTTTTCCTCTAATTCTGAGAGGGCCCGACCTAAAGACACTAGTTTAAAGAGTGCATCTTAGTGTCTGTAGGCGGATGCCGATTGCTCGCGCGGATGCCGATTGCTCGCGCGAAGGCCGCTCTTGTTGGGCAGGCTGCGCAGTTGATAGCAGAGTCAGTCTTTTATGCTGTCCTGGCCAACCATCGACCCGTTGGTTCTAGCAAGAGTACTGGCTCTATTGACAAACCAAGTGATTGTCGTCAGGCTTGAGCCAGTCAAAAGGTCACAAAATGAAGCAATCTTGCACGCCGCCTTCGGGAGCCAGGCCCAAGAATGAAAAGTCTAATAAGCCAACTGCGCATTCATTTCTGGCGGTAGCAAGCACGGATCTTGATGTGGTCGTCACTGCTATCCCGGATACTTACGCTGACTCAGTAGGAAGGACTTTTGGCATAGAGTTCTTGCAAGCCAGGCAGGGCTGCACAACAATGCGATGCCAAACTTTGAGAATATAGGACGGACTCTTCTTCCGATGCTCCAGTGACATCACAATGGAATGGTTAAGGAAGACAGCCTTCGATATCGCTGTTTGTAGCGACATTTGAATCCGGGTGGTCAGCCGTAGTGTTTTGCCGAGGTGTGTTAAGCTTAGCAACACGGATCCTCATCAGCAGAGTGTAGAAGTGCTACGGCTATTTGGAAGACAAAACCGTTTTCAGGCGGCTGGTTGGCGCATCCAGGCGCGACGGGATGTTGTCAGAAATGGCACTGTTTTATTCCTGCGAATAGATAAGTCAGTCGACAAAGCCTTTCAGGGGAATGGAGAGACTCTATTTTGGTGGATACAAAATTTCACTCGAAGAAACCCAAACATGCTAAATTAAGGAGAAATGTAGATTTGCTCTCAGTCCATCAATGGCTAATACGCACACAAATTTGTTTCAAGAACAATACTGAGATCGTACGGCGCCGAAGCTGAGGTAGTGTGTGTTCGTAGCGAACTCGCAGGACTCTCAATGCTTGTTGCAATTTTGCTGTGCGGATTAGATGGTAATGCGCATTTCCGGTTTAGACGGTGGCGACATTAGTTACCTCTGTTTATATCGCTGAGAATGTCAATGTGGGTCCTCTGTCGGGGGCAGTTACGATTTACCTAGTTCGGTTCGCGGAAGCAATAGGCATTCCTCTTGTTATTGGTTGTGATGCTAATGCACATCACACAGTTTGGAGCAGCTCCAAAATTAATGAGAGGGACCACGAAACAGTAATACACCGCGGTTACCAAATTCCGGTTACAGTAACGTTACACAATAAGTTCGGGTTATTTTAGGTTTCATAAAGGTTGCTCGATAACCTAACGCTAGGTTATGAGACAGTTGCCAAAAAACTTCGGTTATAGAGCAGTTAATTCGCAACCGAGGGTTAATTCGGGTTTGTCGTGGGTTATTGGTAACTTACAATTTTACCTAAAGTTAATAGGAAGAGGAAATTACCATAAGTGACCGAAAGTTGAACGGAAGTTGACCGAATGTGATCAGAAGTCGACTGAAAGTTGACCAGAAGTGACCGGAAGCGAGTAGAAGTTGACCGTAACTGATCAGAAGTGACCGGAAGTTGAACGGAAGGTAGTGACCGGAAGGTAGTGACCGGAAGGTAGTGACCGGAAGGTAAACGGAAGTGACGAAAAGTCGACCTGAAGTTCACCGGAAGTGCCCGCCAAACCGGACGTGATCGGAGGTTGGCCAAAAGCGATCGGAAGTTTAACAGAAATGACCGGATATGATAGTAAGTGATAGGCAGTTCACAAAAAATTGACCGTATGAACCGGAAGTTGAATAGAAGTGAACGAAAGTGAAGGACTGGACCGGTAGTAGCTAGAAAACGAACGGAAGTGACAGTAAATGATCGGGAGTCAACGCTCCACCTAAAAGTTATCAGCAGGGGTTTGGGATCACTTTTAGTCAACTTCCCTTAAAGTTCCGTCACTTTCGGTTAGTTTCGGTCACTTCCGGTCCACTTGTAGTCACTTCCGGTCAACATAATCTGAGCAATGCACAAGACAGAGGCTAGGCTGCCTTATGATAACCGGAGCTATGCGATCAACACCTTCGGCGGATCTTGATGTATTGTTAGATTTACTACGCATGGCGGCTTGTAGACTTTGCCAGGCACTAAACGACAGATTTAGTGGCGCTGACTACGTTGAGAGGGAATACGAGTCTTCTCGAGGTTACAAGGAGAGAGTACCAAAAACGGTGGAGTGAATTGATTTCGTATCGCTATTTCAAACTTCGAAGGCTGTTGTGTGCTAGACAGATGGCTCGAGGATGGAAGGTAGAGCTGAAGCTGGCTCTTCACTGTCAGTGTCCCTAGGCGAACACGCCACTGTTTAGCTATCAATATATGATCTAATCCGATAAAAGCCAGTGGCATAGTGTATAAAGTCAACATTCGCTCAGACAGTGATGCGAAGTCGTGCACACTGGCGTCAAGCTCGCAGAGTGCGTGCAAGTCGTGCTGCTCTGGGTACCCGGCACAAACCGACCATGAGCTTCCCTTTTACTGAAAGATCGCCAGGCAGTTCAGTAATGAGCATCTAACGGTATGGCGAAGAACTGACGCAGGCTGACATGCGAAATCGTTTGTAAGCGGAGCTAGCAAAACAGTATCCCTAGGTTTCAGTTTCATAACGTAGTTAAGGTTGACAATAGGTGTCCTAACTGGACACTGTCGGGTAAATCGACACATTTTGTTGATGTCAGTGTGAACAGTCCTCCTGTGGTAAGCAAGAGGAGAGTGATGTCCATTTCGCCTGCTCTTGTCAATAATATGGAGAGCTCAAAAGACTTACTCAGGATGGCTACTTGTGTACACCTGTGTACGTTGGATGGGAACCGAGATGACTGATCATGAAATCGAGTAGATTCTAATGTAGAAGTATGGATTGGTTTAATGGACCACTCTGGTCTCGATGTTGGCTGGGATTTGTCCTGACGCCCTGTCGCTAATCTACCTAGACGCCTTCCTATTTTGGAGCGCGTCATGCTAATTTTAAATGTTGTTTTCCTAAAATTATGAAGAACGCTCTTAAAATTAGGAAAACGTAACCTTTAAAGTTGGTAAAAGGACCCTTAAAATTAGGAGAGAGCACCCTTAAAATTGGGGATGATTAGGCTCGAAATTATTTCAAAGATCCGTTAAAACTGCTGCAGAGGCGGAAGGCGAAACTATTAATTCGGAAAAGTGAGACTCAAAATAAGGAAGAAGTACTCCTAAAAGTAAGAAGGGGTAACCTTAGAATAGGGACAAGGATCCTTAACAAATAGATAGTGGGATAGTTTTAAATTAAGAATAGGGACTCTTAAAATTGCCTTGGAAGAAAGTCGAATGAACTAAATTGGTATCGGTCAGCTTGGATGATTAACTCTAAAATTCAGGTCAAGTTTCCTTGAAACTAGAGTGGAAGGTGGATAAATTAAAAAATTGGGAATAAAGCGTTTAAGAAGAACTTTTTAATTTAAGGAGCGAAATTAGGTCAAGGATCCTTTAAAATTTGGGTAGGAAAATCCTAACATTGAGACAAGGAGCCTTTAGAAATTTGCAGAGGGATCATTTTAAAATTAGGAATTTTCCAGCATTTGACGCTAGCCAAACAAATAGGTATTGTGAAGGGTTTCAGATGGATCATTAAGTCACCCACATTGAGAACTAAAATAGTCCTATCGTGGCTGCAGAACGGATTGGCGGTACGGGTCAGTAATAAAAATGTCTCTAACTCATGTCATTTCATTTTTATTGGCCAAGATCTTAGTTTTCAGGCCTAAAATCTTAGGCCCAAAAGCGTCCGGAAATCGACCGCAAATGACGAGAAAACAGTCGAAAGTGACTGGAAATCATTCGAAAGTGACCGAAAATACTTGGGGTCCAATCGGAAGTGACCGGTAGTCAACCACAAATGATCAGAAATTGACGGCAAGGGACTGGAAATCGACCAAAAGAACTGATCCCAAATCGACCAGAAGTTACTGGAAAACAGGCTGAAGTCCTCAAAAATCGACCGAGAGGTATTGTTTACCGAGTTTTCCCAATTTATGGCGCTAAATTGAAAAGTATCATGCGGTCGGTCGAAGTCAAACCACGTCACTCTGTTTGAAATTATGCTTTTTAGGAAGATTTTTCTTTAAAAAATGTCAAGTGTCCGACGGGATTCGAACCCATATCTTTCCATTGAAAATGATGCTTATCACGTCATTCTGATTAAAAGATGCTTATAAGAAAGATTTTGTCCTTGACAAATATCAGGCTGGTGGGAGGTTGGAGATGGTAGTCGGACCCACGTCATTTCGTTTGAAATGATGCTTATCAGGAAGATATGGCCCTGAAAGATATCAGGCGTCCGATGGGAGTCGAAACCATGTCATTCCATTTGAAATGATGCTTATTAGAAAGATTTTGCTCTAAAAAATATCAGGCGTCCAGTGGGAGTCGAACCCACGTCTTTTCATTTGAAATTAAGCTTATCAGAAAGATTTTGCCCTGAAAAATATCAGGCGTCCGATGGGAGTCGAAGCAACGTCATTCCGTTTGAAATGATGATCATTAGGCGTCATTTAGACGTCCAGTAAGGGTTGAACCCACGTCATTGCGTTTGAAATATTGGTTTTTAGGAAGATTTTTCGCAGAAAAATATCAGGCTGTCGGTGGGAGTCGAACCCACGTCATTGCATTTGAAATTTTGCTTATTAGGAAGATTCTGCTCTAAAAAATATCAGGCGTCCAGTAAGAGTCGAACCCACGACTTTCCATTTGAAATAATGCTTATCAGGAAGATTTTGGCCTGAAATATATCAGGCGTCCGGTAGAAGTCGAGCCCACGCATTTCGCTTGAAATAATGCTTATTAGGAAGAGTTTGCTATGAAAATATCAGACGTCCTGTGGGAGTAGAACCCACGTCTTTCCATTTGAAATGATGGTTATCAGGAAGATTTTGCCCTGAAAAATATCTTGCGTCCGAAAGTCATCCGTTGTTTCCATGTAAGCAATTTGGCCACTATACTATACCGGCGTTTAAAGGGTTAGTTTCGTATTTATTCAAGTTAAATTAAATCCTTTAGGATTACTAGCAAATTAATTGCGGTTCAATTCAACCAATATATATTCGTATGGTTCGCGATTCGTTTTTCTGTACTGTTAACCTCCTAGCGACTGCTACAATTATTTCAATGTTAGATTGGTCATATTCCTGGGCAAAACAAAATTAGTTACATGAAACATATTTTAATCAGTCGGCACAAAGATATCTGCATACACCGACACACACACACACACACACACACACACACACACACACGTTTGCCACAAATTAACTTCTCCTCTTTCCATTTCCAGCCTATTGACTGAACGACGTCCAACGAGAGCCTATTCGGTTGGCAGTCGCACTGAACATAATAAACGTAAACTACGCGTCGAACTGTTAGCCGCCGAACATAATAATCGTGCTCGGGCATTTTCGGTTGGCTCTCGTGCCAAAATGCCACGCTCCGAACTGTATCGCGGTGTCATTCAAACGGCTCTGCTATCGAACATAGCCCAAGAACATGCGGCAAACGCTACCAATAATAATGGCAAAAGTAGCAAATCACTAAGTGCACCAATGCTTGTGCAAAAGGGACCCGGATCCATTGATCCAATGGATGACCTAATGGAAATTGATTTTACCAGCAAAACATCAATTGACAATTGTGCGTCGTACAAAACGATGTCGCAACCGGTAACCGTTCCAGTAAAGCGATTCGATGAATTGAGTAATATCGGTTTATCAAGTCAATACGGTGGCAGTCGACCGTCTAGTGGCTATGTTGAAATGAGACCGGGCGCTAATCATCAAGATAGTGTGATTGGTACAAATCAATATGGTTACATGGAAATGAGACCGGTTGGAAGTGCTGGCGGATCAAGTACTGGTGGCGGAGGAAGCAGTGGTGGTGGTGGTGGTGGTGGTGGTGGTGGTGGTTGTGGTAGCAGCAGTAGTAGAGGTGACAACTCATCCTATCCGCATATATCGAGTCCGTCAACGTCACCACTAAAATCGGTCACATCATCAAAGATCATTCCACAGTCCAGTGGTGGTCGCAACAATAATTATATGGACATGACACCACGTGCATTGCGACAAGTCGATCATCCAATATCGGCCTCACCACAAGGATCATCAGATGATTATCTAAATATGAGTCCAATCGGTAGTGCGCATAACGATGATAAGGCAATGGAAGTGGATTTACCAAAAATATTAAGCGCACCAGAAGGCTACTTAGAAATGAGCTGGGGAAAATCGGCTGCTGCTGGTAGTTCGACAAGTAGTACAAGTACAATAAACAACAACAATAATAATTGTGGTGGTGGCAGTGGGGGTTGTGGTGCTGGTAGCAGCAATAGCGTAAACAATAGTAACAACAATTTACTGGACAAACCATCGTCGGACGAATACATTAATATGAATTTCAAAGATGTGGCAAATAGCTCAGAACCACGTCAAAGTTCTTTGCCAATTGCCATACAACAATTCAACAAATTCAGTCAGGATATGCATAAGATTGGTAATATACCGACAAGCAATTCATTGCATCTTGGTGGACTGTTAACGAAAAGTAGTCGATCACGGTGCGATTCAAAAGACAGTGGCATTGTGACGCCATCCGATTCACATACATCGATATTCCCGTTCAGTCCGGCCAGTCCGAGTAAACAGTTTGCCGGTATCGGTGAAGAAAATAATTTACCCCGAAAATGTATGGTTGATGCTTCGACCGGTACCGTACGATTGTCTGAAGATGAAGTGGACGGCCCGAATATGCCATGGTTTCCATCGACAGATACAATAACACCAACGACCACACCAGTCGATTGTGTACCGTCGCAAAATCCAAACACCGAATACATGGACCTATCAACATCATCCGGTTCGTCGACTCTGCCACCGGTTGATGTGCTAAGCAACAACTATGCCGATATGACCCTGCGCAGTACGAAAAACGACAAAAAGTCGTCAAACGATCAGAAAATTGACGGAACGTCTGAATACGTCAATTGTGTCCCACAATATACATCGAAACAATCGCCGACTGTTCATAGATCATTGGCGCTCAGTTGTAGTCCGTCTGGCGGCGGTGAATATGCCATTGTGAATCCGGCATTAATGCGTCGACTTAATCCAGGCGAACAGTCGTCGTCATCCACATCGACATCGCCAAATGCAGCGTTGTCGGCCGACACAACAATAGCCCAATCCACTTCCATAGCCGCACAGAGAAAATCCGTTTTAGTCACAATCGGTCGTGGTAAAAATGTTGTCGACAAATTACCAACCAGCAGCACCACCGGTTTTAAACCGATATCAACGATTGACGAACAACAACAACTAACGAAAACGACCGCCTCAACCACTACAAGTAACAACGCATCAACCAAAGATTCTTGGCGTCCACGATTCTCGGCGTCAACCTTCAGTCGCCAACTGTCCGAACGTATATCGTCACAGGCTGTTGTTTCATCGACAGCAACAACTGACATCAACAGTGGCAGCGATTCGTCTGGCTATGAACTATTGCAAATGCGTTCAGATATCAGTATGCCGTATCAGGGACGAATATTATCGCGACCGAATTCGGTGAACAGTGAAAAAATCTCGTCACCGGCCTCATTGATTGGCCAAGCGAATTTGACGCGTCCGAATTCGGCGAACAGTGATCGATTGCCAACAATATCAACGTCTTCTTCGTCGTCAACATTATGCGGATCATCATCGTCATCACAAACACTTTGTTACGGCGGTGGCGGTAGCAAAAGCCAAAGTCCATTGACCACAATAGTTCGACCGCAATCATTTACCGAAAACGAATCACGTGTCGAAACGGCCGGTGGTACGACGCATATCGCTTCACGTCCGCCATCGGTAAGCTCTGAACGTGAACTACACTATGCCAGTCTTGATCTACCGCCAACATCCAGCAATAAGCTTGAAGTAGACATTGTGTCGGCGGCAGCCTCATCGGTTTCGACGGCGGCCGCAAAATCCAATTCAATGTCCGGCGAATCATCGTCTTCATCGCCCAGTCCAAATGCCAACACAGAAACGCATCAAGAACAACCAACATTTACTTACGCTCAAATTGATTTTATTAAAAGTGAAAATATCAATGCTACGAATTCAAGCAATAGTGGTGGTAATGGTAGCGGTGTTAGCATATCGACTGCAACGTCCGCCTACACAAGCACCAACAATATCATCACAAATGAACAACAATCACAAATGCGACAACAAATGTCTCAACAACAGTCCGTTCAACCGTCGATTAATTGATGATCGGCAACGTAGCGTCGGCTTAACGACGCTGCACCAACTGCTGCTGCTGCTGCTGCAAATCTCACCGTCGACCGTCGTACCGTTATTGAAAGCGGCTGCACCAAAACACCATCAAATAGCACTAGTAACAGTAATAGTTGTAGTGGTAGTAGTAGTAGTAATAGTTGTAATAGTAATAGTAGTTACACCAGTAATGATGACAATGATGGTGCGCATGCAAAAGTCGTTATGCAAACGCCCAAAAGAAAAAAGACAACAAACTGCCACAACCGAAAAAAGAAAATACAAAAGAAACACACATCAACCATATACAACAACGTACAACCAAGCCGATAAAGAGAAACACACACACACACACACACTATAGATTACGATGGTAACAGGTAATTAATATGTAAAGCAATTTAAATGAAAAAAAAGAGAAGAAATAACAATTGATTGTAGAGAAATGATATATGTAGGTACATAAATAGTGATCCGCAATGCATATATATATATTTTTTGTTTTGATAATTTGGTTATTATTAGGATCACTTTTGAATGTTTACTATTAATTAGAAATATTTTTTTCTTGAGGGGGGCAAATAATGTTTGTCATATGCAGTTTAGAATATTGTTTTTCATATTTCTAATTGGCAAACGATAGTTGTAATTTTTTCCTTTATTATTATATATTTTCAATATCATTATTTGTTAATTTATTATAACATTCAATTTGCTTGTTTACAATTTTTCAATTTAGCTAAATATTATTTACCAGTTATTTACACCAATTAATATTGTGCAAGTGAAAATAGACAAATTTTTTTCTTGTTTTTGTTTATATCATTGTTTTAAATTATGTATGTATAGTCGGTGAAAAAAAAAATCATTTTTTTTTTTGGGAGAATTTGGACCACTCTAGTCCTAACAAAATGGCGGCAAAATTAAAATAATTTAAATAATTACACTAATTGAAAAACATTGTTATTTTGTGTGGTAAAATTTCTCGTGTGTGTCGTAGACTTTTTCTAAAGTTATTTTTTCAATAAATAAAAACGTAGTTTTTAAGGTCACACGGTCGCCATTTAGTAAATTTCAGAGAATGTCAATAGAGAGCGTATCACTAAATAGTTTTGCTCGGTCCAAGTTTCCCTAAAATAATTCACCAGCATCGACTGTTATTATGCCGTTTAATTTAGTATAAATATTTTTCTGTTAATTTCTTTACTGTATGTGTGTAAGAAAAATGGTTAAAAAAACAATGAAATGAAAAAATTAATAATATATAACAAAGTTTTTAGTATAGTTAATACATAAACAATTTTGTTTTTAAATTATGCGTGCGTGCTATTTTGCTGATTAAAACTTTTTGAAAGCTTTCCAATCTGAAATTGATTCAAATTCAAGTAGATTGGTGGATGATACACTGTAAGAATGAACATTAAGCAGACATTTGAAAGAAAAAAAAAACAAGTGTCGCCATTTTGTGATTTTTTTTTCTTTCTGAATCTTTTGGGAAATATTCTTAACATCGAATAAGAGATCGCATTTACACAATTTTTTTTTTAAATCAGTGGTGCATTTTATATTTGTCGAACAGAAATTATATAGAAAAACACCACCAAAACATTATAAATGGTAAAACATTTATTTATTAATTAAATATGAGAACTTAATTAATTAATCAATTAAACTAATTACATTTTGGAATGTGTAGCACGTTGTAACATTTCCAGTAAACCTTTTCGTCTGCGGTATCCAGCTTTTTCTAACCGGAAAGACAAATGAACTCCCGATGCACCGAATAATTTGTTAGTTTTGGATGAATAAAAGGCACAGTTTATAAGCAATATAATGCGTTTATTCATTGTGGTATCCTCGATAAACAGTTAAAACGCTGACTTTAAGTTTATTCAATTATATTTATTTCACCGTCAATTATTATATTAGTAATTCAGTAATAATTACACACAACGTTTTCTGCTGTACGATGGTGATGAACTCCCAGCCGCTGTCAGTCTAGCTGTCGGTGCTACGTCAACCTCAGAGCCTGGACCCAACCACTCGCTGGCTGGCTCCTCCAAGGCCGCGGGCTCAGGATTGTTGATCGCCGCCATGCTGTCATCACATTGCCCCAACGGTTCGTTGGCGATGTTTGCGTTTTCATCGTTGCTCCTCGCGGTGTTATCATCGAACAGGACGAATGGCTCGTTGGCTTCCTCCACACTGTACGGTTCGTTTTCGTCCTCCAATTCCATGCCTCTGGGCAGTCGGTTATCGGGTTCTTCGTTAATCTTCATCGGCAGCCCCCAGAGTTTAACTTCAGGAAAATGCTTTTCTGGGATCGCTATGTCTGGTGCACTGTCATCGATTCTCTTTAAATGTGCGACATTCCGTTCTAGCACTTCTCCAGATTCCAGGCTTTTTACCTTAATTCGGCTCCCATTTCTGGCCACCACCACGAATCGTTCAGGACAAAACGTTGAATCTAATTTGTTCGAGTTGATAAGCCGACGTAGCAGTACGATGTCGCCTACTCCCTTGTCGGACACTCTTGCACCTTTCT
>JANTEX010089993.1:0-15182 GCA_024741295.1 Macrocera vittata
GAGATACATTTTAGACGAAAATAGTTTAAGCTCGGACACAAGCAGGGTTAAATGCATGCTTAATTTTCCGAGACCAAATACTCTTAAGGAAACCAAAGGATTGTTAGGAATGGCAAATTACTATCGCAGATATATCGTCGATTTTTCATTAATGGTAGCTCCAGTAACGGACTAAACAAAAAAAAAGTTGTTGAAAAATTTAAATGGAACGAAGAGACAGAAAAAGCTCTAAATTCACTGAAAATCGCTTTAACGCCCGCACCTATTCTGTCGATGCCAGATTTCGATCTGCCCTTTATTATACACTGCGACGCCTCAAATATAGAGATTGATGCCGTGTTACTCAAAGGCCAAGGCAAAGACGAACATGTAATAGCGTTCATGAGTAAGAAGATGTTGGCAACCGAAATGAAGTACTGCGCTACCGAAAGAGAGTGGCTTGCAGTTCTAATGGCCATCGAGCATTTTCGGCCATATATCGACGGTTTCCATTTCACGGTGATAACAGATCAGTCGTTTTTAACGTGGTTGATGGGGCTCAAGGAATCCACAGATCGTCTTGGCACATGGATCCTTAAACTTCAGCAAAATGATTTCACATTAGTACACGGAAAGGAAAAATATAACATAACTCCAGACGCCCTGTCTAGAGCCATTGTCAAAACAATAGAAAGTTCATGTAACGATTTTCTTGGCGACCCCGAATACGATGACTTATATCCTGATTTAACTATAATCCAGATTTTAAAGTTATATGTGACGTCATATACAGACACTTTGCGGACGATTGCAAAAAGATTATATCCGAGTTCGACTGGAAAATCTATGTACCAACAAATCTTAGTACAAGGGTACTAATTGAAAATCATGACGATCCTCAACAATTCTCCGGGTCCGTACAAATTAATTTTGGCCCAAGATGGCTAAAGATGTCCTCACATATTTGATAAACTGTTGGTTGCAATTGACTGTTTTACGAAATACACAGTTCTCATGCCATTAGGTCGGATACCGACATTACCATACGGGCTTTCTGATATAATGATTACCGACAATTGCCCTCAATTCATCGCGAAACGATTCAAGAAATTTCTACGTGAATACAAAGTTAAAAATTGATCAAACGCTGTTTACCACTTTCAGCACAATCCGGCCAAACAAAGCCGCGATACGATCATATATCAGCATTGATCACCGAAATTGGGATGACCACATTCAAAAAATCGCTGTGGCTATAAATACGTCAATTCACCAGTCTTCTAAGTATGCTCCGTTTGTCATGAACTTTGGTGGAATAATGTATACCTCAGGCAATAAATACAAAATCGCAGACACTAAAAACTCGCCAAACAAAGACCCAACCGAAATCGATACCACTGACAATAGAGAATAAATTACAAGACGTTAGACGCGAAGTTGCTGAAAACCTTAGAAAAGTTTATGAACAATATTGGAAACATTACAATTTAGGATCAAGAAAAATATCCTTCGTTGAGGGCCTGTTTGGCATAAAAATTTCGCTTTATCAAATGCATCCAAGCATTTCGCGGCTAAATTAGCAATTAAATGTGCTAGGAGTCGTATACGCAATCAGAAATTGTTCTTATTTGTTAGAAGATCTCAACGGATCACAAATCCCATAGACTTATTGTTACCGAGTTAACGTAACGGATCAGGCTGGATCAAGAATCCGGTTAAAGTAATTTTTTCAGATTCAAGACCCAATGGCTACCAAATATGGCTGAGAAGAAATCGTATAACAACCAAATTCTTCTCAGGATCACATTCTATCTTCCACACATATTGCCCCAACTGCTCATTATTTCACAAGTTCCCTTAAAAATTCCGCCTGGCGACATACAATTTATTTTTCGCTCCACTGAACCAAAAAAATGAGTTGAAACACACCCATCATAACCGTTTGTCACTGTCACCACCGCTGCCATGATGATAAAAAGAAACTTCGATGAAAAAGGACGGAAGTCGAGAAGAGACATTGATGCGATATCCGCCGAAGTAAGTGGATGCTGATTTTTGTGTGCAAAAGAGTTTCGTTTTATTTTTCTTGAATATTTGTTGTTTTTTGGAGAAAATCTTTAAAAAACGAGCCGGGCTTTGAAGTAGTGTGAAAGTAGATATTCAGTGTGCAAATAGATATCCAAAAAAAAATCGGAGAACGAAGGTCAATCCGTCAGGCACGCCGACTCAACAACTACCCAACCGCGTGGCTGGGAGAAATCAAGAACCGCCCGATATATTCAAGGACTTTTGTTGGGCAGCCTAGAAACGGCCTTAACTGGAATTTTCCTTTGCCACATGATATACAAATAAAAATTGCTGAAAATACCCTAATATGGGAATTAACCCTTAACGGAATCGCAACACTTTCAGTTTATTGCACAAACCATGAATCGCTTTTATAAAAATGCTATGCTAGACAAATATTATCGGAAAAGAATTTACTTTGGTACAACAATTTATTTTTTTTTAAGAAGTCCGTTTCTAAGGCGGTGTAAGTTGTACGTAAACTTTCGAAACACCTCACGAAAAAAAATCTGGAAAAAACCGGCCTAGAGCCCGAACCGTACTCAGCAGCAAGGTACGTACCTACGAAGTTCTGAACTGCAGAAGCCGCTCAGAATCCCGTGCTGAGTATCTAACGCTTAAAATGATTTTTCAAATTAAAAAAGCGCGTGTAGAGAGAACAAAAAAAAACTCGGAAAGAGAAAAACAAAACTCATACTTGAGGATATGATTGTCCGGGCATTATTGGAAATGGATTATTTCTAAGATGTTGGCGTACTCTGTTTTTGAACTCTACAATGTCCGGCTCTATTGGGAATACGTTTGATGGAAGTGAATTTCACATTCTAGATGTTCTGGGGGGAAAAGAACTGCAGGCCTTGTCTGTACGACAAAAATCTATTGAAACTGTGAATGTATGTGCTCTTTGAGATAAACGGGTATTATAGGAAAATATTGAACGTTGAGGCATTATCTCTAATATTCCTAACGGATAGTTCTATTAAAAATATTTATAAAACCCACATTACGAAGGTAGTTTGTGCAGTCATAACAATAACTAAATTATTGTTCATCATATCAATCAATCAATCAGGCCCAATATGACAATTATATTCCAACAATGGTCGTATAAAAAGACTTATAAATCAGCTGTACATATCTAAGTTTATTGGTGGAAAGTCAATATCCCGTTTATTAGAACCAACCCACTGCTTTGTGGGTTATATCACATTTTAACTTACTGCAATTTAAACGAATGAGCGATCTCAAAACGAAAAAGCTCATATCGTCTCTTTTAAATAGGTTTGGGAGAACGTAATTTATTTAAACAGTTAGGCGACACCAATACTTGCATAATGTATTGTTTAGTCTCTGTCTCTTCATAAACTCATAGTTGGACGACAAATTGATTGAGTTTCAAAGTAGATGAACTTGATGTCGAATTGATTTAGACAAAAGATCAAGAGAAAAATGTTAAAAGAATCCTATTAAAACTGAACAAACAAAATATTCAGAACGAACAAAAATCGGTATAGGCAAATAGTTGATTTGTGTGAGAATTGCCATTTTTTTTTTAATGCCACTCAATATCTGTGGAGATTTAAATCGAATTAAGTTTTTCTAACATAATCTAGTTTTTTTCACATAGGTGTTAGTGGGCCATCCGAGGGGCCATCTCTGTCCTTTTGATCGATTCGGCCAAAATTCTAACTTTATTTGGTGGAAAACTATATTATTCAAAATATGACCTAAAACTAAAACCAATATCTTCCTATATGTATGTGGAAGATAATAAATCAAGCAATTTATTCGATTTTTTTAACAGCTCATTGCATTTTCGATAAAAATATTTAACTTTTAATTATGTTCAAATATCTGTAATGGTATATGCTTACATATTTTATATGTATAACCATTTGCGTGCATAATAAAGCAATTACAAATAACTCATAATCTAATTTTTGATGTATAGACAATAAATTGGAAATTTACAATGATAGCACACATGTCTTAGAATCATATAAAAGCCCAACGTGAACAGTTTTAAGTCAGTTGAAAACAAACGATTGTAGAATTATAATCAAAATTTAATTTCAAAAACCAAAACAATGGCCGGAAAGGTAGTCGTCAAAAAATATTATTCGTCGCTTAATAAGTAGTATTTTGTTTGACAATTACTTTTTTCAGATTTGCTTAATTACACTCGCGCTATGCATTGGTGTTATTAGTGGTCAAAGTTACAATAATGGTTGGGGTGATAATGGTGCATATGGAGGACTGAATGATGTACATGGACAGAATCAAGATTATTATGTAAAATTATTTAATTAATAGATCGATATATCGAATTATAAAATTGAATGATTTCTATGTTGGTGTAGCATCAACCAAATTACAAATTTAGCTATGGTGTCAAAGATTCGCACACCGGTGATCATAAGAAACAATGGGAAAGTCGTCACGGTGATGTGGTTAAAGGTATATTTATAAAAATTGTTTGCATGAATTTTGAAAGGTTATCATTAAATATGTTAATGCGTCAGGTGGTTATAAACTAAAAGAAGCCGATGGCACAACTCGTGTGGTCGAATACACGGCCGACGCTCATAATGGTTTCAATGCAGTAGTAAAAAATGTCGGACATGCACATCATCCGGCAGTTTATGGTGGCGATTGGAATAACGGTGGACATTGGAACAATGGTTATGGTAACGGCGGCAGCGGCCACCATGGAGGCGCTCACAGCTATAGCTATTTGAAACAGTATAGTCACTAATAAAAAATGTCTGGAAGCCGAAAATTTTCTGAAAACTATAATTGTATATAAGTTTATATATTTATTTATTTATTTTTATTATAACAAAGCTTTAAATTAAACTTCAGTCTTTTTTTGATCAATCACATCTATAACTGTTCTTTAGAAATATATGAAAAAAACATTAACTTAGAATGTTATACGGACATCGATGGTTGGTATCTTGAATTTCATTTTTTCAGTCAGTGAACACATAATTCAGAAAATATTTGCCCGAAATGGTCATTCAACAGAATGTCATTTTACATGAGCTCTTTCTACCGAATGTTAATAGCCTTTATAAATTATACTAGTATGGCCAAAAAAAAACTGGAAATTTCGGATAATATAAATTCGAAATAATGTCAATGCGATTAAATGGTTGTCGGCTATACTTTTTTTGTGGCTGATTGATATCCAATACCGTGCACCCGAAGTTTTTTCGTACATCCACGATGGTTCAAATATATTTTTGGTAATCCATTTGGTTAGTGCGTATCGCCAAATTTCGGTTGATTTGCTTAAAAGCTGCGATTATAACACTGCTTGCAATGTTAAAGTTTTGTTCACATGCCAACCAAATGGCCACAATTTTTACAGTATTAACAGAGGACACTGGGTTAAGGCTTAAGCTTTGATAACATGATTTATCTATGAAAAATTCACTGCCAGTTTGATTGTTGATTCGAGATCCATCCGTATACGCTATTTTAAGTGTCCTAAACAATACCCTTATACCCTACACAAGACGTTTTCAAGGGGTACATAATGTCCATTAATTCATACTTAAAACATGGAAAATTGACACTATTGACAATATTAAATTCTTTAATCTAGTCATATAACAAGGACAAATGACACTGACAAAGGATGTATATTGTATAGACCTATGAGTCCGTATAGCATTTAAATTCTGCCACAAAGGTGTGTTTGGTCCGTAGTGATATCTTATACCCAAGTAAAACCACAACAGATTTGGTGTACATTCTGAGTACACAATGTGTGAATTAAGAATAAGAGATGTTACTTCGACTTTGGGGACTGATGTGTCCAAAACTGTGTGCAATTTAAGTATAATTCAGATTTACTAAAATGACAGCACGTTCCGAGCGTAATATGAGTCAAACTGGTGTGAAAAATAAATGTTTTTGTGTGGAAAATGAGTGCTTTGAATTGGCACGGTGCTATTTAGAGTGTACACTATGAGAACAATACTCCGAACCTAATATGAGTAGATCGCGTGTGAAAATGAGTTCCAGTCACACAAAACTTGCATATGGGAAATTACAAACACATGAAGGTAATAGCTATCTACTCTGTTTAGTCACAAAATATCATTTAATATCGTTCATGGTTATACTCAAGTACAACACAATAACACTTAATAAATCGAATTCACACGATATTCTTAAATGCGTAATTGTGAGGTGAACTAAAGATTGAGATATGACTGTGTAATATAATGTAAGCGTATGTTTGGTACATTATGTTTCCAAGTAAAAATATAAACTCGGTCTTGCGGGTTGAGATAGTTAAATGATAATAAATGGAAATACTTTTGTAATGATGTGTACATGCATTTTGCAAATTACGTTGGGCGTTCTAAAAGTTATTGGCCATTATTGCTACACAGCGTAATCGTCAGCATACTGAATCAACTTCATATGTGTATATACAAAAGAGTAAAGGCGATTAAACCGATCCCAGAAACGTTATCCTTTTCATTTTTACTGACTTATTAACCGAGAAATACAACTCCCTTTTAAACATCATCGTATACATACATAAATTTAAATAAAAAATTGTCAAACACACCGCTACACAAATTGCTTTTTGAGTAAAGCTGTTGTAGTTCATTGACGACAATGACACCAAGCAATTTTTTCTAATACCTCATACATACAAGGTATTATACAGATTACACGGTAAGTTGTAAAGGAAGCAGAGAACGGGACCACTTTACAGTTATACCTTTCGTTTGGTACCGTATTAGATTTCAATTTATTTTCAATTTCAAGATCCAAACCGGGTGAAGAGTTGTTAGACTTGTTTAGAGCGAGCGTAAGTTTAGCATATGAAAATTCGTTTACCAGTTGTTTAAACCGTTTAAAACGATAGTGTTGGTCTAACAGTTAATTTTCCGATACCGGGACAAACAGCGAGGCTAAATTATCGACAAATTCACCGAGCCAACTTGTATCAGCTATTGGCACAAAGAATGTACATCCCCTGTACTTCTTGACCATACTGCAGAGTGTTATAAGAAATGTCTGACGTGTCAACCCAGAACAAAATTTACGCCAGCCAGATTTTTTTTCGCTGCTAACCGCTTTAGCTCTCCTTAAAGACGTTTACGCAGGCAAATAAAATAATACGACTACCTACTCTTCTAAAATTACAGAACGCTGTTCTCTTGCTTTAGACAATTTTGCAAAAAGACATTGTCCACGCATTGCTGAATCATACAAACTAAGTGCCAAGTACCATTTAATCATAAAAATCAACAAATTAGTAAAGACAACGTAGCCAATTTAACAGATTTTTGCATAATAAATTTAAAATTTAGTCGTAACAATGCGATAATCATTTGATGAACCAACAATTTTCAAAAGACATGGTTTTGAAATTTACGACCAATATGAAAATGCGACGGGTCGAAAGGGCTATTTCACTAAATCGAGACTAATGAGACTAATGCTAATCAAAACACTACTAAATGGATGGGCGAAAAAACCAAAGCTGCTAGATTTGTATCGAATTATCCATATCGCATCGGAAAAACATGGACCAAAGCTGCTACATTTGTCATGGTTGCTAAAGAGAAGGATTCAACTGACACAACTAAAATAAGTGTTCAAATTTTCCCAATTTGCATAGGTAACATAAATACTAAATTAACTACATGGAAAACCCGTTGATGAAGGGAATTGTCCAAATCAAATAAAATGTGTTTCATTTGTTTGGAGAACAAAGAAATTTCTAGTCGATGATATCACTGTTTGCTTTACAAGAAAGACAAATGCGAAACGAACAAACCAATAGAATTTTCTGAAAAAAAATATGTCGTCAGCCGAGAATTCATTGCAAGCCAACACAATTGAACGATCCACGTTAAACTCAATTTTTCTGGAACTGCTGACGAGTGAACTGTTAATTGGACATCATCAGTACGGTTCAGTTGTAACGAAGACATACTTGGTTCATGGTAATTTACAAAAACGAGTCAATTTTCCGAAAACAATGTTAAAATTATGTCACTATGAAGCACAGGAAAATGACTAATTACATGAATTGGCGGAACATGGAATTTTTGGAAACTGTTATCAGAAGAAACATTTGCATATGTCAAAAAAAAACGAAAGGCCTGCTAAATTACTCAAGATTACTACAATACAAAGCGTATTCTGCACCAAATGGAAAATTGGAAAAATGCTAAAACCATTAAGCCAGAAATTGAAACGAATGCACTGAGAAGATAATAATTTCTCGACAAAAAATTAAAAGATCGACAGAGATAAAAAGTATGCTCAAGTTTATTGCGCAAGCCTTGAATCGTTTATAGACAAAGGCTAAATATCATCGAAATAAGAATTTAACATCACAGTCCAAAAATTTTGTATTTGCGCCACTTTGGTACAAACAAAATCAGAATCTTTTTCGATCCTGCTACAAAACCGAACGGATTCTACTTAAACAATGCTGATGTTTAACTCAAAACTCTTATCGGAATAATTTGGAATTTCCTAGAGGCAATTATTTCATTCAGTTCGTATAATCAAGAAATGTTTCCACAAATTATGTTGAAGAAAGAAAATCAATCATTTCAACGCTTTTTATTAAGAGACGGCCTAAAAATACGAGCGCAGAACTTTAAAAGGGCTTTACGCGAGTTGAGTCCGAAGTCTTCAAATACTCTGACACGGGCCTCAAGTAGAAAAAGCACACTAATTACAAAACCAGAGCGATGTCCAAATAGCAATTCATGCCGCGAGTCTTTATATGACGTAAATCAACTATCAAATCAAGAACGAACTTCAATATTTAAAGAATTACTTTCAGATTCAGGTAATGGCCCAGATGTTATGTCTCTTCGGCTAAGTACAAGGCAGTCAGTTGATGACATGCTAAGTTCGGCAATCTGAAAGCCAACTTATTGATTTTGGAACATAAAACAATAAAAACGGTAGTAGAAACTTTCATCGAGCACCAAGCCTATTCCTATCTAACTTTGATAACACAAATGTGGTACAAGACGGTTAAATATTGCACCGTCATTTTATACCCGCAACACGAGAAAAATCTTCATCCTTCCTTTCGATTACACAAATCCGACCGGAATCCTGCAAGAGGACAAGATGTTCGTAATTATGGCAATGCACCACATTACAATAATTTTTGTATGCGATCGGCACGCTGTCACGCACGTACAGTTTCCTAATTTAAACCCAGTTGCCAATACACATCATCCAATGAACGGTTACTACAGTCCGCCAGAGAGAAATCAAGCCTATCCGGTACAGTTTGATCAATACAGTCGAAGGAAAAATCAAGATCATGAAATCGGCCAGAAAGTTGAATAACGTGACGAGCAAGGAAGCATATCCTACTCCCCAAATCAATCGAATCCTAGCACAGTTAAATCAGACAAAATTTTTTCGGCGATAGATTTGTCCGATGCATTTTTGCAAGTACTGCTCGACCAGAATTACCGTACAATTTGCTAGGCTGCGGTCGGCAGTTTTCGTCTATTTAGACGATATTATTATCGCCACGGGTTCATTGGCTCAAAGAAATTGCGAAAGGCCTAAAAAAGCCGGCCTGACCGTAAGTCCAGAGAAATCCTGGTTTTGTATGAAGGAGTTAAAATACCTTGGATATATTTTCATCGGCGAAGGAATTCGGCCCAGTATCTGAAAGCGTTCGACAAAATCAAGCCTATCCTTAAATTACGACCCATTTTAGCCAATCCGGACGCATCCGATTCGGGAATTGGTGTTGTTTTGCTACAGGGCGAAGGTCAAATCGAGGTGGTATGGTGATCTGAAGCGTCGTGTCATAGATGCACCGCAAAGATACGTTCAGTTTAGGGTAGAAAACGATATCCTACAGAAGGCATGTCTCGTAACGCCAAAAAAAAAACAAATTCAAATTGGCGGTTGGGTGGGCCACAGGACCCACGGCGATCAATCCTAGAGGATTCTCACGACAACCCATTGAGCGCTCACGGTGTATTTTACAAAACTATTAATCGAGTTCGACGTCAATATTACTGGCCAAAAATGGAAACCAAGGTTCGAATGTAAGTAAAATCGTGCAGTGTGAGGCTGCTAACAAGACCGTATGGGTTTTTATTCGTGATTGGGATATAATTATAAATGTATCGGACATAGCTTGTGCGATAAATTCATCGATTCAGTCGATATTCCACGTATCATGTAAATTTCGGCCAAGACATGTTTACTTGCGGCAAGGTACATGATAATAGCAAAGATGATGAACCAAATGATTTGGATCGAAACGAAAAGCTCGCCGAGCTTCGAAAAACCGTTAAAGAGAATTTAGCCAATTCTTCTCACAAGCCAACATCGCTATGATTTAAGGGCAAGAACAGTTTCGTATAAAGAAGAAGAAACCAAATACATCCGAAATGGACTAATTTCTAGAAGCACGTTTTCAGTCCAAATAAACGTCCACTTATGCATTGTAGTCCAATAATGGAAGTAATTTAAAGGCAGCAAACAACGAATTATAAGAATCACTTAAACTTATTAGATTAAAACGACATTTTTCGCTCAGGTTAGATTGCAATCGACATCGAATTGCCTACTAAAACCACAGGAAATAAATACTAGACAATAAACAAATGGAACTCAAGCCCTCAAGGTGGATAAGACCATTAGGCAAAAATACCTAAAACTTTAATTAAGTTGCTAATATAAGGAAAAATCAAAAATGCTCATTAAAGTTGTTCAACCGTATATACACATTTGTGCAAATATGTTAAAGAATATTTATTAGATATTAAATCAAAGTGCAAAATAAAATATAAAAATATATTCAAAACTATTTATTTGATTCTTTTTAACAGTTCATTGCATTTTAAATGCATATACCGATATTAGTATTTGCGTGCATATCAAGACAATTACAAAATTCATATATCGAACATTTGGAATGTTAAATTGGAAATCGTTTTATTTGATTTTTTTTTTGTTTAAATGATAGAACACTACTTAGAATCATATAAAAGGCCAACATAAAATATTATTAGTCAGTTGAAGAAACACCATTGTTTAATTAATAGCAAAAAAAAAATAGAAAAACTATGGCCGGCAAGGTACAAATGCAAATCTTATATTTCGTCGCTCGCTAAGTAGTCTTTTGTTTACATCAATTTTATACATAGATTTGCTTAGTAACAATTGCTTTGTGCATTGGTGTCGTAAGTGCATATCATCTGGGCCAAGATTTTGGCTATAAATATGTTACCAAACATGATGGCCATTATGGACATCATGGCGAATTCAGCGGATGGGGTAATAATGGTGCGCATGGAGATGGACACCATCAGGACTATCATGTAAGATTTGTCAATTAAGTATGTGTTTCGATAAAATTACATAAATATTATTCTTATTTAGCATCAACCAAATTACAAATTCGAATACGGGGTAAAAGATTCTCACACAGGTGATCATAAAAAACAATGGGAAAGTCGTCACGGTGATGTGGTTAAAGGTATACACGACGAGATTTTTGCTAATAATAAAGATTTAAAATGATTTTTTTTAACGTACCGGTTTGATAGGTGGTTATAAACTACAAGAACCCGATGGTACTACTCGTTTGGTCGAATACACCAGTGACGCTCATAATGGTTTCAATGCGGTTGTAAAGAAAATCGGACATGCCCATCATGCGGAAGTATATGGAAAGCAACATGGTGGTGATTGGAATGGTAACGGCAATGGTTGGAATAATAATGGTGAACATTGGAATCATGGTAATGTTGGTCATCATGGTGCTCATAGCTATAGCTACTACAAGCAATATAATCATTAATAACGTGTGATTAATGTTGTCATATAAATATTCGCAATAACTTGACTGAAACATTAAATTTGTAAATAAGAGCATGAAATTATTTTTTAAATGGTGGGAATAAATTCTTTTGAAAAGATTTGATTTGACGAACAAATATTTAAATATAATTCTTGCTGCGTTTTCACAAACTTTCTCCCACACAACTTTCTCCTGTGCAAGGATATTAGTCGGACTCATAGAACAAAGAGAATAACGAACTAATATATGAAAAAATATTAAAACTATTTTTTACAACTACAGGCACACAGAAAATATATGTATTAGAGTACCCCCGACACGGTGTTGCGTCTAGAAAAACGATTATGACTTGCCTAGGAAAATTAGTGTTAAACTAATAAAACTAGTATTTGATTAATATACAATTAACACAAATAATAAATAAAGTAATTTAAAGCAATTCCACATAAAAAGTAAATAATTGAAATAAAATTTTCAATCAGGCACACTTTAGTGTGCTACTTAGAAAAAATATATCAATTCTCGCAGGTACTGTATTGCCCGATGTGTCACTTAAATTATTGCCCGATTAGCTGAAATTTGTTGTGGTCAACTTCAACTCGATTTTCGATCCTCTAGGATTTGTTGCACTATTTTTAATCACCGGAAAGATCATCCCTAAACAAGTTTGGCAAAAAGGCATTGAATGGGATACTGGTGTTTCGGATGACATATACGGAAGGTGGACGAATTTTCGGCAAAAGTTGAAAAGATATCCAGAATTAAAAATGAACCAATGTTATTCACCAAATGTGATTGATGCAACAGATATCCAGTTGCATGTGTTTGCTGATGCCAGCGAAGAGGCGTATGCTTATATTGCATACGCAAGAATATTAACGGGCGATGGTATTGGGGACGTCTTCTCCTAGATGCAAAAACACGAGTGTCAATGAAATAAATGTCAATCCCAAAATTAGACCCTTAGGCCGCGTTATTTGCCTGCCGATTGGCAGTAATAATGTCGGCCGAACATGGAATACGTTTCAGCAAGACACATTTTTTGACTGATTCCATAGGTGTTTGGTATTGGGTTCAATCAACAGATCAACGCGACAAACAATTTGTGGCAACTCGTTTAGGAGTTCTTTTTTTTAAAAAGCGACGCAAACCAATGGCGTTGGATTTCAACATGCGAGAATGTTGCGGATGATGCTACACGGTTGACATAAAATCGATATTTTATCAGTCATCACGTTGGATCACAGGACCACAGTTTTTGTACAAAACGGAAGAATGCTGGCCTGTCGCAAAAACTAATAAAAAAAATTACCACAAATCGGCAAATTTGGAAGTTGTACATCTAGCGGTAACTACTGCAGACAATGATGTAAGTAATTGATATCGCGCGTTTTCCGAAATGATTGCGGTTATTAAGAGCTACTGCATGGATGCATTTTTTCGTTCGAAATTGTCTTTTGAAAACTCTAAATACAAAGAAGATATTCGTTGAACTGACGGTGCCAGAACTAACCGCTGCAGGATATTGGTGGATAAGAAAATGTCAAGGTGTGTGTTTTGCAAACAAGAAGAATCGATTGGAAAATGACAAAGTTGTCGATAAGCAAAACAAATTACATCAATTGACACCGAAAATTTACAATCTATCAATAATTCGAATTGGTGGACGAATCGAAAATGCACCTACGAAAAACCCGACAATCCTGAACGGAAAATGTCCATACGCAAAATTGTTGATTGGCCATTATCACGAACTGGTAAATCATTTTGGTCACAACTCGGTTTTGAATGAACTAAACCGAAGATATCACATAGTCACTGCCAAAGTTAGACTGCGAAAAATCTCTTTTCAGTGTGTAAAATGCAAAATCATGAGTGGCAAACCTGACACTGCAATCATGGGACAACTGCCAGTATACCGATTAGCAGGTAAAAGCTGGGTAAAAAATCGTTGGCCGAGCTAGACGAAAATAAGATTCGAGCAGCAATGACAAGTCATCGTGTCACAGGGCAATTCATCCCGCCAGTTGTGGTGCCTGGGAAATACTAGTGAAGTTAATCAATTTCACATTTACGAATTCGTGACCATTGGTCGAAGTGTCAGATAACCATGAAGACGGCGAAACGTTGACAACAAAACCATTTATTGATTGGTCGATCATCGACTTCGGCTCCTGTTGGAATTTTTTGTGATTTCGATTTAATACTTCGGAAACAAAGGCGATAAGAACAGTATTTAGCGGATCAGCTTTGGAGACGGTGGCGAAAGAGTTTTTGCTGAAATTAGTTCGTTGTACTGGTGTTGCCGGAATTAGTTCGTCGTAGTGGTTGCAAATTGTCCGTCGGTGACATAGTTTGCCACAATAACGATCCTCGAGGAACATGGCCAAAAGGTGTGGTGGTAGCACAAAGCACTGGCAAAGATGGCGAAACCCAGGTGGCAGATGTACGAACGACATCTGGATTATTTCGACGACTGTCGGTAAAAATTTGCAATACTGGGGAGGGAGAATGATGGAATTTCTACTGTAAAAAATATAAATTGATCACACAAACTGTTTTGAAAAAAATCAATCGTAATCATATTATGTGAAAAATCATTATTAAAATTTAAATCACGTTTGAGCGTTTCTTTTTTCAACAAATCCTTTTATTATCAAAAGCAAGGGCGAGTCTTGTTTCAGGAATATCGAAAAGAGTTTTCTAGCACTTTAACACGAAACCGTTAAAATGCTAAATTGTGCAGA
Organism: Macrocera vittata; assembly: GCA_024741295.1. NCBI lineage: Eukaryota > Metazoa > Arthropoda > Insecta > Diptera > Keroplatidae > Macrocera > Macrocera vittata. Next base: position 14,629 of record JANTEX010089993.1, read on the forward strand.
GGAAGCAAAAAAGGATCGACAGAGTGTGTGGAGTATATTCTGTTTCCACTCCCAGGGCGGCTGTGTTATTTGTGAAGCACATAAATATCATCACAGCGTAATATCTGCTGCAAATTCAGCATGCGGTCAGGGTCCATGCATGCAACATATTTATGTTTGTTCACCTGCTTTGGCATATTATTGGAGAAATCAGTTAACCATAAAAGGTAAAGGTGGGACTTATCAGACACATCACATCTTTTCAGCCTAAGGCTTAAATATGCGTGATGAGTCCAAGCTTTACCACCGAAGGACGAAATAGTCAAAAATAATGCAAATGAATCTGAAATTGGGTAATGGGCCCCTCCCATTGTGTCCGGCCAGCTGCTCAAAGACAATCTTGAATTCTAACTTGGTTAGACTATTTTGTCCAAAGAAGTAAGCGATTAGGGATAAAAACATTTTATGACTGAAATTCCGTACCGGCCGGTTGTCGGCAGTAGGTTTAACGGAGCCTAGGCGTTATTTTGAGCTATCAGGTAGTTCCGAAATATTTGACCAAATCCGTGACATTA
>JANTEX010092215.1:0-15155 GCA_024741295.1 Macrocera vittata
CAATCGATTAGCAAATTGTGTATTATTTTTTAATTCCGAAGTTTCCGCGTCGCCGAAGCGATATGTCGATTTGGACACAATTTTACAATAGAAAAACCACTTTTAAAAAATTTCTGCCAATATGTATTTTGCAAAATAAATTTCTGTGTAATGGAATTTTGCCGTCTTTGGAGATTCTGCCAAATTACATTTCGACCAGTTTGATTATTTTTAAAAAAAAAAATCTTTCGTCTTTTACGTGCAACTAAAAAATTAAAAAATATTTCAGATTTTATTTACGAAATTTTCGTGGCAAAAAACCATTTGTTTCTTAAAGTGCATGAATTTATTATTGACAAAGCTTGTGCCATAACTCCAGGGGGTTTGGACATCACATATAATAAGCGGATTTCAACAAAGCTTGTCATAGTTTTCTCAAAGGTATTCCTAAAATTAAAATCTTATTATTTAAGAAGATCGGTAATCTCGTCAACCAATCAAACTTATTAGAACAAAATATTCGACACAATAATACCAAATTTGTACACCGAATACATCGACATCAAATAAGCATCTTACTACAAATGCTTTGATTTCCAAAAAGCACGATTCATATAAAACTCTGCTGCACAATATGGCAACACCGCACATAAATATGCTGAACTGACAAGTGGTTAATTAAGCGAAGCGGCGCCACAATTCCACTTATTATCAAACAAATATATTATCATTGGGGCCAAAACCCAATTAAAACGTTCAAACTCATTTTTGCAATATTGATAGCCTTCCCAACAATGAATTCAACGGCTTTATCAAAATCTTGTTTAGAATAAAAAAGAACGCTAACGTCCTTGATTGGATCCGCTGAAACATCACAGATAATGCTCTAAAAAAGCTTTCCAATAGTAGAAAACATAGCACAACAAATATATTGCACGTCGTCACCCTTCGATTTGAAAATTGGCCCAACGAATGGAGAGAATAGCGCAAGGATATGCCATTTACGAAGAAACAATCTGTCTGGTCAACGCTTCTGAAAACTAGACCGAGATCGAAATCTCCAAAGCCGCCGTTATCGTATATATATATACTTTCAAAAAAGTCAGAAAAAATGCTCCCCGATATCGCTGACATCGTACCGAATTTGTGACGAAACAGAAGGAGTTGTACGCTTTGATCTTGAATAATTTCAGAAGAGCGTTTAAATAGACAGTATAGTCGGCAGAACATTTCATTCGTCTGTAAATAATATACACTTCTTTGCCTTCGGACAGATAATTTCAACTCCTTCAATTGGAACATGCGTTCGAAATCTGACCTTAAGTGATTCGTAAAAGTCATAAGCGACATCCTTGATGACATCTCCACTGCCAAATAGGAATCACAAAATTAAGTCCAATATCCTTCCACGACCGTTCAAAACAAAATTCTGCTGGTACGTATCCAATATAACTGTTTTCTCCACTATCGAAACGTTTTTATTTTTCTGCAAAGGATTGCATATTTTGAAATTTTATAAGCTAAAACAGAATAGATTTATATGACTTTTTTTAAGTTTGCTTTCCCATGATGGGATTATTTGGCAACATGACAAACAGATTTCATACATAAAAAGCTAATTTGGAAGTCAAATAAAACCGAATTATGTTTTGGAAAGATAATTTAATGGAAGACCAACATCAAGTCTTTTGTTTTTAAAAACGATTAAAGCAAAATAACTCTATCAAGTTTAATTTAGTCGTTATTATTTATAATTTGCTATATTAAACTTTAATTTCTTAAATACTTTGGCTCTTTACAAAATTCCAATATTTTCCCTGATTTCTGTGGAGTCTCACTGCCATTATCCCATTCCAATGCAAAATATATGGATGCATGACTTGTGATTACAGTTTCAAGAAAAGATAAATTGTCGTCGATTTATTTAAATGATGTAATAATGTTTTCAACCATTATTTAGGCACGACAAAAAAAATACACATTTGACGACCCCTCATAAATGTGACCAAACAAAAAATGACCCCTGTCATCTCTTCTTCTCATCTACATTCGTGTATGTGTTTATATTAGATATTCCATTCAAAAAAAAATCGCATAAAGCATGTATATAAAGTTTTCTTATCAACATACTTCATGTTGAAAATGTTGAATGTTTTAACCTTTGCACATCCAAGGGATGTTTTCCTACAAACGCAGACATACAAGTATACATATATACGCATATATTGTGTAAAGTTCATACAAATATCATAATGCAAAGGTTGTATTCACAAGCCAATTCAATCTTCCAGTTGACTTCTTGGGTAGCTTATCGTTTTGTCTGCAACAGTGGTCACTCCTTTTACAAAATACCGACAATATACGTATATACACCATCAATGTTCAACATAAATTTAAAATAAATTGATGGATGCTTTTCTGTGGTACATAAGGACATATAAAGTGTATACGTAACTTACATATATGCATGTTTTTATTTAAAAATAATAAAATATTCTTCCATAACTTTTAAACATATTTTTCCTCATTTTTTTTTACATGGCTTTTTTTGACTCAATTTTCATACACATGAAAAGTTCAATTGGCCTATATATTATATTACCTATCTAAGCATAAGCGAATATACATTGCATCCCCATTCAATATCAATACAATTCGTCCGAACCAGTGGGAATAAAAAATCAACTTTTATCAATAGGATAGCTAAGTTATATCCTAATATATGTTATACATTATTGTAATAATGTATGGCTAACCTCATCGTATATCTCCAGTCAGAGTGTATACATGCACACAACAGAAAAATATAAAATTCGTTTAAAATGCGGATAAACGCATTTGATTTTCAAGAGAAGAAAATGTTATTTGTTGAAATTAAATTTGGTTACCTATTCAAGTGGAAAATTTGGAAAAAGTTTTTTTTTTATTTATCAAATTGAATAACTCTTGAATAAATATAAATATTTATTGTTTGGATATTAGAACAGGGAATTACAAAAGTGAAGTGTTAATTTAAGAGGATTTTAAAAAAACTTATGTTGGCCGCGTGTGTTATGGGTATTTGGTATTGGCTTTTCAAATAGTATTATCGGAAAATGGAACTTGGTGTGGTATAGTATATATGTATACTGTTATGATATTTTTTCAGAATAGTAAAATTAAAATTTTTAAGGAGCAATAATAATTAATTAATAAATACTCAACGGATAAAGAAAACTGATTTACTTTAAATTTATATGTTGAATTTAGTGTAATGTAGTGTCATAAACAATTTAGTTAAACTCAATTCAACGATTTTTGGAAAAAAAAAGAAAACTGTTTTCCACAATTTTTGATAACCGGAAAATCGTTATACACTGAAATTGAAAAATATTAATGTCCTTTAGAATACCATTAACTTGAAATTTAACAGAACTGCTACTTTATTAATTCCTTTTAATTTAAAATCACAAAGGAAAATAGAAAATAAATCATTAATATTTAGAATTACCACTTTCAGAACGTTGTGAAAAACATTTTAAGAATTTTAATTAATTAAATTATAGCTTTCCCAATTTTCAAACTTTATATTGATTATATTATGTTTAAAATACTAAGGCTTGTTTACAATTCAATAAAAATATTAAGATTTTAAACATATAAAGAGTTATTTCATGTAAGCAAATGCTATTCCTTTTATTTTGTAAAGAAAACTATAAAATAGAGGAAAAAAAACTTCTCTAAATCATCTCAAAGAATGAAAATTATTTAATTCCAAAAGTTCTTGAAATTAACTTTTTAAAGAATACAAATATTTTCTATAAATACAGTTTAAATCTAACCTTAGGCCAAATACGAAACACTATTTTGTCATTCCTTAGGTTCGTTTTTATGTGAAAATAAGAATCTTATTAATAATACTTTCTTCGTAATAATTAAAGTTGGTTTAAATAGTTCGAAAAGCAAAACCCTTGTTTAGAATAATTCTTGTTCAGCTTAAGATTCATTGCAAAAGAAATCTTTTAAAACAACAACTAGAAGCGGGTCATAATAATTATTTTTAAAAAGAGCAACTAAAAGAGTTCGATTAATTTTCCAAAATATTTAGGAAAGCTGTACGAAACCTAATTAAATGTACTTAAACGATGCTTAAATAAGTACTATAATAATAGTACTAAGTAAAATACTTGTACTTCTAAGTATAATCTTTGTTCTCGTATTAATTATTTTGGAACTTGAAAAAATTTCAAGTATAGGTATGTACTTGAGTATATGTTTCAAAATACGTATATTCGAGAATAAGCTTTTAAGAACATGGACTGGATTACAAGTTTAAAGGTACATTTTTTCAGGTACAACTTTAAAAGTACAAGTGCTTATTTTCAAGTTAATGTACTCGATGAGTATGCATTTAAGCAACACATATTGTACCGTTGAAAAACAGGTGTATGTTTGAAACTGGCGTCGTGATCGTTTTGGAACAGTGGTTCTAACAATTTCAAAACGCCAAAACAACACGCCAATCACTAGTCAAGAATGTCATCGATGTGGTCGGTCGTCGTGTAATGCAAACTGTCAAGGCACTCATAATAAATCCTCCGAAATAGGCCCTCCAGAAAAATCGCAAATAGGCCCTTTTAAATTCGCCCCTCTCGCCGTCATCAAACAGCATATTTTAGTCACTTGGAATATCAATTCTGGCATAAAAAAAAAATTGATAATGACAGAGAATTCAAATAAAATGTAATGATGTTTGTACTATTTTTGATAGTGTGCCGAATTTCGCTGTTAGTAAGTTTCTCATTTCAGCAGTACGCCATTTTCACTATGGATAATGAAAGAAAGGGCGAATTTGATGCGAACTCCCGTAATCTAGTAGTTCATGCAAATAACATAGCATCGAACTATAAATCGAGCGTTTAGAAGAGTGATCGTGTTTCGATTCGAATTTATCTCCATGAACAAAAAGACGTAGTGTGTAGAAGAAATTCAACTCGTTTTTGTGCTTTCTGCTGGAGCAAAAAAAAACACGCTTTATGATCGATTCATTATTTTCAAAAGTCTGGAATGTTCCTCAAAATCGGTCGATTGCTGGTGGTGGTTTTGGAAACGTTGTTCAAAGAAAAACAAGTCCTCATTTTCCATGTTGCGTACAATGTTCTGTATAAGAGAACAGCGAAACTACATCGATTTGTGGGAGAAGAAATCGGAAAACAGGTTAAATGTAGCTGTTATGCAAGTTCGATGGTTGAGGTAATTAATGAACTCAGGATTTGTATAGGTTATGATAATCAATAAGTTTATGCTAATGGAACATTACTCGCTACCAAAAATCGAATACATTTTCGCTAGTTTATCCGATTGCAAATATTTTAACGTAACAGATTTCGCCGAAGCTTACCATAAATTTGCTTTATCTCCAAAGTCACAAGAAATATTACGGGTTTACACTATCTGTTAGTTTACTACGATAAATACAGTAAAATCAATAATACTTCTACCAAACGATTATCCTAAGATTTATTGACAAATTTACACTCCAATGTACTTTTACTATGATAACGTAATTCTATTATTTAAGTAAGTGTGATCGCATAAAATATTATGTTAACAGTTTACAATATAAAATCTGTAATTATAGTCTGTAATTTTAAACATTTTAAATGTCACATCTACACATTCCGCATAAAATTACCGATTAAGTTTCAACACTATAAACGTTGAAATTTCACTTGAAAACTGTAAGATAACTTTTTTTTGTACTTTATTGGTTATGTTCCTAAACAAAAATTGTATTCTCGCGATAGTATTACAAGTTAAAATGCATACATACTATATATTATAATTTACAAAAATTACTATTGTGATTTATAACCTTACATGATTTATTTTGCAGTAAACTACTTACTGAGACAGTAAAATTACACTAGTATTGTAAAAATACTAAAATTAAATGTGTAAAAAATATAAACCTAATCATGTAATTTTACTTGTTATTAATAGTAATCTTACACAAAATTGTAAGAATATTACTATTGGGATGTGTTATTTTAATTAAATTAATCTGCAATAAAAGAACATAAGAATACTAAATTAAATGTGTAAAAAATATATATTTAAAGACGTCATTACACTTACTGAAAGAAGTGTTTTAATTTGTTTTTAATAATAATTTTACACAAAACTTGTAAAAAATACTATTGTTTACTTTTCCTAATTAATTGTGCAGTTAACTACTTACTGGTACAATAAAATTACACTAGTAGTGAAAAAATACTAAATTAAAAGCGTAAAAAATATATATTTAAAGATATTAAAGTAATTTTACACAAAATTGGTATAAAATACTACTGTGAAATTCTACGCCTTTTTATTCTACACTAAACGTGTTACAGCTACAGTAAAAATACACTATGGGTGTAAAAATACTAAATTAAATGTGTAAAAATATATATTTTATGATGCGATACTACTTGTTATTAATAGTAATTTTACACAAAAAATGTAAAAAAATACTATTGAGATGTGTCATTTTACTTTACTCACATTCTTTTTACTACTTTTGACAGTAGTAGGTATTACTTTTTTTGTGTTGCCTAACATATACTATGTAAGTGTGTAATGTTTATTGGTGTAATTTTGCTGCTTTCAAAATAGGTAGAAAAGTTGCCGATTTTTAATGTGGCGAATTTAGGTTCAACAAGGTTAAATTATGAGGCCTGTAGGATTTTGGCTCTGAGCTTTATATTCTTTCAGCCATCAGTATAAAGTTCGCTTTGGTTCTCTGAATAAATTAACTTACCTCCGAAAAGAGATCGGTCCTTTCTGCAACCGTATGAGGAAGATACCGTTACATACTCGCTATTTATACGGCTTAAATAATTGCAGATTTTCGCAGAGATAATAATTTGCCTTGCTAGCTCCTAGTTTTCAATAGAAATTACACAATTTATGTGGTTAGACTTAATTGAAAATCTATCAGTCAATATTTCGCATTCTGGCGAAATGCGTTTGGAGAAGAAGCTGTTGGAAGCCGGTTTTTTCATTCAGTCAATTCCAGGGCTACGATGCCATGAAGTCTTTTTGGTCGATGTGTCTCCTTCACTAAAGCTTTTGTATACCTTTGTCTTAGATGATTCCAACTCATTACTATATTCAGTCAGGATTGTGTTTTTATAGAGAACAATTATCCCCATAGGATTTCTGTTAGACTTTCAGTCAAAGATTCGAGTTTTATTGCGTCTTTCGGTTCATCTATTTCTACCAGACTCGCTGTCGGCAAGCTCAAAACGTATTTGACAATGATCGAACATCTAAGGTCCATCAGATACATGCAAGTTAGTTATTTTAGCACTGATTTCTCTCCTAGCTAGAGTAATGTTTATAACTTCACGTCACCAACGTCGTCACAGACTACATTTTAAATCAATATTTTTTTGAGGTGGCTCTTTTATTAGTTTCTTTTTCATTACGCCGCAGAGGCCAAGCAAGCACATATACTTCGTGTTCTATTAACCAATTCATAGTTTTTGAGGAAGTATGACAAAAAGTGTCATCCTGTTGGAACACAAATTCACAATTTTCTCTTCGGATTTCTGATAAGACAACCAAAGACTGTTTACAACCCTATCGATCAAATGCAGATTTCCCCCTTCTTGAGCTGACATGCAGTTCTCGACCAATGCCGAAGCCGGATCTTTTGTTTTCTTCATTCAGTTTAGCTTTTGCTTGAAAAAAAAATTTTCAAATGACCTTCCTAAAAAATATAATCGTCTTACTTTATAAAATCTGTAACCAATTTTCGATAATGTACGCGTAGCTGTTGATCTCGAAAAATATTTTGCAATTGCGTCTGGCCACCACTTTGATGACAATTATTCGTATATCCTAAACGACGATTTTTTCGAACTTCCTGTAAAAGCACTCTGCGATTGATTATACTTGACTTCATAATCAAATTAAATATTTTAAGATTGAGATTTAGATTTCAACGAGAGTTCTAGAACTCAATGGAATTTTAGAGAGATTTCAAGATTTCTATAAATTTTCAGGATTTAAATGGGATTTCAATGATTTGTTAGGCTTTTAATGAGATATATGATTTCAATAAAATTTTCAATATTTTATTGAGTTTTAAGAGGCGAATTCCAAAAGATTTCAAAATTTAAATGAGGGCTTTATAGAGACTTCAAAATTTCTATTGGATTTTTATGATATTTCAAGATTTTCATGGCGTCTATTTTCTATTTTTCATGGCGTCTATTTTAATGGATATCAAGAATAAGTTTCAGTTTTAAGATTTCAATTCGATTTTAAAGAGAGATTTTAAGGTTGCAATGGAATTCAATGAAATTCTATGATTTCAATGAGATGAGATTTCAAGAAATCACCCTCTCCGTTTGAACAACAATATTGCTAGAGTTAAAGGAGATTAGTAACAAACAAATGAGTTAAAATTCTAAGCAGCATATGCTAAAATATGGTCCATATGCCAGGTCAGCACGGGCCGACGGCGCAACCGAAATATGCGTCAAAGGCAAGAAAATTGGCGCCTAAAACAAATAAAATCAGTGCCGAAACAAAGAAAATTGGCGCCGAAGATAAGAAATTTGGGAATTAATGCTATGAAAGTTGGCGCCAAATTCAAGAAAATGGATGCCAAAGACACAGAAAATTGGCGCAAAATTCAATGAAAATTAGCGTCAAAAGCGCTGAAAGCAAAGAAAATATGCGCCGAATGCAGGAAAAATTGGTGCCAAATGGAGCTAAAATCCTAGGACCGGCCCTGGCTAAAATGATCTGCATTTGATATTTCGGAAGGTATAGTTTATTTTTCCCTAGTCTTAGATACTCGATTTTAAATTCAAAATAAAATGTAAAGATTTTGTTGGCATTTGACAGAGAATTGAAGACTTAAACTTTAAGACTTCAATAATTTTTCAAAATTTTAAGAGATTTTATTAGGAGTTGAATAAGACTTTAAGTTTTAAATTAAATATTAGATTTTAAGATTTCAATAGAGTTTTAATAAGGTTTTAAAATGAAACGACTTCACGAATACATTGGAATGAGATTTCAAGATTGCATTGGGACATTTTATTGAGAGTTCAAGATTTCAAGGAATATTTTTGAGATTTAATTTTTTTAATTTCTGCGAGATAAGAACTTCTGAGAAATGAAGTTTCTGCGAAATGAATTCTGAATATAGACGGATCCAACTTTTGAAATTGTTAGTAACTGTGATCGATCACATTTTTTTTTCAATCCTTGGTAAATTTGCAGGATGCAGCAGACGCCGCCTAGTTCCTCTACTATCGGCGTTTTCGTGTAACTTTTTGTGTTCGATACGTGTAAATGTTAGATTTTACGGTCAACATTTTGCCGTAAAACACGTTGAATTGTAAAATAAGAATATATTCTCTTTTCATTAAAACATATGTGTGCCGTATTTTTTCTACGTACATATAGTATATATCACAATATGTACCAGAGCAATGTGTATACGAATTGTGTTCATCTTAAGGTATACCTTCATTATGTTATAACTCAAGCTGTCACCGTTTTTTTCTTCTAACAATAATGACAACTTGTTTTCGTAATCAACAGACAATATCATAAACCTCCAGCAACACTTCCAAATGTCCACCTATATATAGCATAAAGGTATACATTACAGTGTACAATAGCCATATACATATATACACCAAAGTATAGAATATAAATAATGTCATACATTTAATATAAATATATAAATATATATATAATATATATGTATGTACCTACAAGTTCATAACCAACAAACAAATTTTATTAGGTATAAGTAAATATCATTTAAGTTCCTCATATCTTATCTTACGATTTCATCGGCATCGGCGACAAAATCATGGCTCACCACCATATAGCTGCATGCAAATAAATAAACAACACACATAACTCAAATATAAACTTTTCTTCTTGTATATGGAGGTATTTAAATTCGAGATATGCACTTATAGGAACGTGTTGTATTTATGTGCGCGGATAACACACAGGATTTCTATACAGTGGTGACCACATTAAAGTAGAGAAATGGGGACATATAACAATTATTTTAAATTCAAAATTCAAATAACGACATGATTTGATATTATTTTAAATTGTTTGCACTGTATCGGTCTAGTAGCGGCTTATGGCATAGGCTAGCTAAGTTATAGCCAAGAGCTGCAAAATAAATAATGAAGTCCTTTAAAAAGCACTAAAATAAATGTCTTAAATTTTGACATTTATTTAAATCTATGCTATAAACCTTTACCTTCATCTTTTAGTGGTGAGAGCAAGAGCCTCGAAAAAGACCGTGGCGTTGTGCCTCAAGTGAATCTTTATGCGCCACTGTCTCAAACCGCTCTATTTTCGGAACCATTTTAAAAATCGTTTAAATTTTAGAGATTTTTAAAAAACCTCTTTGACATATGAGAAATTTTAGTCTAAGTCTTATCACACACCAAGAGATTTCACGCAGTCGAGGACCATACTCCTAAGTTCTAATAACTATACAAATGCTGACCGGAAGTGTCATGTGTGCGCATGAATGGAAATATTTATTATTAATATTCGTTTTGGAAATTATTAGTCTTTGCAAACATATGTGCTAGTCTGGAAATATAACAAAAGATTTTTTTTTCGAGCAATCAAATATACAAATAAAAGTAATGATGGTGTAAAAAAGCTATACTTCAATATATGCGATCGAATGTAAATACATCTTATGAACGCAATTTTGGGCTTTGTTTGGAAATTCTTTTATATAAAAACATTAATATTACATATGTACACTGTCTTGGTAAGCATAAATGATGTACCAACAAAACAAACCAACAACGTTTCAAGACTTTTGTCTTTTTGTTTTGAAAATTGGTGATCGCAGTAGAAATTTGTTCTGACTTTTATCTAGGCCGTACTTGATGTTTAATAACAGATGTCACTAAAAAAACTCCTTTATTATGCATAGACGTCCTGATGAAATGTGTCTCGTATTACAAAATCGCTCAGAGAGAATTTAAACTACGAGTACAGGTGATTTGTGTGGGAACACGTGAATCATTTGGGATCCTAAACTTCCGGAAGTTCTGTGAAGAGTTCGATGGTTCGTCTAAGCGGTTCAGGCTTAAGTGGAAGTACACTTTTCTGATATCAAAGATGTGGAGAATATGAGGGAAACAATATCAGATGTACTGTGTTCCGGATACGGTTATGTTTGACAAAGAAAGTGTCAGTAGAGTAGTCAAATCGTGCAAACTTAAATGGACGATCAACTCGTATTCAAGTATTCAGGATCTGATGGAATCTTGCCAGCATTTCTTAAGCAAGTTGCGATTAGGTCCATTAACCTTCTAAGATCGATGGTTTTGCTAGGATTTATACCTAATGCAATCCTAATCCTTTTGAGAATACTATAAAATAACGTTTTGTTAAGAGCACTATAGCTGCATCGGTGCATTAGTTTTGTTCTCGAGAGAGACGGTTTTTTTCGATTCACTGTTACTGGTGGTGAGTATTTGGCTATTGCTGATATCGTCAAGCATACTAAACAGAAACGTTAGTTAAAGTCCACACCTTAAGGTTCCAACAAAAAAGAAAACAACAGCTATAGCACGTTTAGCACTTAGCATGTCTTGTGAAAGTTATTCTCTGCTTGTATTATAAATCTGTTACAATTGATTGTGTTCATAAAGGGTACAGTTCTGGCGAGACACGACAGACGGTTTTTTAGCATTTTTGTTTACAGTGACATCACTCGTTGAAAAGTGGCTACCGAAGTAATCCTACTAAGAGAGTATATATACAATGATATCACACATTCACTGAACAAATAGATCTATGTGTACTCGGACAGTCAGGCAGTACTTCGGCCGTAAGTCTCATTATGTTTGCTCTGTGCTGATAAAAAGTGTGTTGATACTCAGCAGGAGCTGGCTGGTCGAGTGCCGAAGCCGAAATTGTTTAGTCATTCGAGCCGATGAACAATGGCAATTCACCAATGGCCAGGCACTTATGGGTTCGTCGTAAAACCTTTCAAAACAGAACAGAACACTACTAGTACCTACTCGGTTACCGAAAATGAATGGAGTAGAACTAACACCATCTGAAAGTGTGAAATACCATTTTATCATACTTGACCCAATACTGTCCTGGAGATTAAATATAGAAGAGAGAATCAAGAAAGCTTATGTGGTGCTTTACATTTGCAAAATAACTTTCCATTGCCTAAATACGCGTAACAGGAGTAATCAGAATAGCTCCTACCGAGGCCTTGAGAATATTAACCAACCAAATTTCACAAGATATACACATCAATTGCATGGCGGCACGTGAGTCTGCAAGACTAAGAGAGATGGGTCAATGGAAAGAGAGAGTCTATGGACACAACAGTATTTTATGCTCATTACCAACAGAGGTGGTAGGTTTCCGGCCAACTTCATGGTTCCAAAGCACGAATTCAATAAGAGCACTTAGATCAGACTTTTAACGAGACGCGACTGAGAGAGAGATGAGGTTCTTCGAGTTTTTGAAGCGGTTCTATAACTACCCCGACAGTTCAAGAAAAATCTGTAGCGTAGCGTAGGGGCTATTATCTTTCGACGGTTCAAAAATGAACTGTGGCGTTGTGACTGCTCAGATTCTCTCAAAATACAAGAATACAACAGACTTCGGATAGATCGAGCGTTTTTCGGACAGAAAAAACTAGTTATCACAAGAATACAATATAAGACATATAACAATCGCATCGGACAGAGAATGCGCATTGCTAGAAATTATCATCTTATATAGTGAGTCTAAGTCTTAATGAACTGGATGCACTGTGTTTTGGTGGCCAGGGAGTGACAAAGCCATAGAAAATATGATTAGATCTTGCACAGTATGTAGAACAAAACGCAGAGAAATCCGATAAAGGTTGAATCAATCGTCGTGGTAAAAATCTGAATGCTCTCTACTTTGAATATTGCGGTCCAATAAACAGGAATATTTTTTTGGTGGTAATTGACGCCTTATAAAAATTGACTGGTGGGTGGTCAAGTAACTTTGAGCCATATATTTGTTCTTTTTTGGGTGCATCGTTCACATGTTTGAATTTCGTGAGTTTTGCGAACTGATTGGCATTGAGCATATATTTTGTCCTGCTGATCGACCTGATTTCCAGAGGGATGAATTGACGAAAGTCATTACAAATATTGATTGGACTGAATATTCCGAAATTGGTCCTGTGAAACTTTGTACGAAAAAACATGCGGAGCTATCTCGTAGGAGTAGAGGCATGAAATCGTAGTTCTCCCAGTAAGTTTAGCATTTTAATACCTGATATAAGGTCAAAAACATTCTATCCAAGATGCTGACCTTTATACAATAGAAATTTCTTCCAGCAACATTGGCATATTCTAGCAACGATCTAATTATTGAAAATTTCGAAACAAATCCACTTCCTGTAGCTATAAGCATATAATATGCTTTCGTCAGAATGAATTCAATGCGTTGATCCAAATCAAGTTTAGATTAAAAAAGAACGCTGAGGTCCTTGATTTAAGTTTGGCGACTAAGTTCATTCCTAGCTGTACTGATATTGTCTGAAACTCAATCGGAATTCTGCATCTATTGAATACCATTGCCTTACACTTGGCCATACATTTAGATTTAATTTGTTTCGACGACATCATAACGATAAGTCACGCTACAGTCTGACTGAATCACAAACCGTTGATACTTTACCAAAAACTCTTAGATCGCTTCTGCATCTACTGAATATGATTCGAATACACAAACTTTAGGTAAAAGTAAGGAAAAAGCTGTAACTATGTTGTTCTTTCCTAATTTTGACTCCACGTCGATTTTTTATTGAGCAATTCCGACTTTTGAGTTGAAATCAAAGATCACTTCCATGTTTTGACACTATTTTCATTCGACTTCGTTTTCTTTTTTCTTGACGACGTAAGTATATTAATATGGAAATTGTGGATCATCAGTAGATCTGTTTTCAATTTATTGAGGGTTAGAAATACCATTTCAGCATTGACCACAAGGATTTCCAATTTCCAACTTTTCTGTTTTATTGCATTAAAACCATTATTGTCATCTAGGGTGTAATAATCTTTTGCTGAACTTAAATTCGTTTGAAAACTGCAATACCATCGTTACGCACGTTTAATCTAAGCGGTCGGTGGTGCAGCTGGAGATATATAGATATACGTTTTTTCATTTGATATATTGGTAATCGCATTTATTATCCGATTAGGTTCATCACAAAATTCGTATAATTTTGCTTTTGTGAAGTTTCAGAATAATTAATTAATAACAAAATGATTTGCTAAACTATGCGGAATCAATATAATTATTTAATATCTACCTATATACTATGTAATACAGTCGGAGTTGTCGGCTGTCGTACAATTTGCTAGCCTATAATAAATGTAAACTCACCTCTTTCTGCCCTCTAAATTCTACAAATTATTATCTACACAATTACTTTACTGTTTTAGTTTAAGTGATAAATTAGCAATTTTATTACTCAATACCGCATACAGCACCTAGATATTTGTTTGTATGACTGCTAGTTGATATTTATATATCTTTGGAAATGCCTATACAGAAAAGACTAATCTGTTTATCTACGTATATAGTTACCGTCTGTTACACTTTAGGTATTCAATTTTAATTACCTTATTTTTGCCCCGGCTCAATGTTACAATTTGTACAATTTAACAGATAGCGGCACATATATACAGGTATCTGACATATGGCGCACTAAATACATTTTGAAATCCAAAACCACAATCATTTGTTTGCGTAAATTGTGCGGTCCATTACCTATATATACTCGTACTTATATTATTTATCTGCTAAAGTTTAAAAGTTATTTAAGTTTTTTGTATACTTTTTTTTATTTTGTTCATTGACATCAGTGTCGACATATAGATTTAATTGAAATACAGAAATAAATTTATGTTCAAAATGCATATACATATAAGCTCATTTGATATGGTTTGATAAAACTAAAATATCTTACGGTTAAAATATGTAATTCGCTTGATTAAAACTTTAAACGTAGACTAAGAGATTGTGGAATGGATTGGTTTGTTTGCTCTTGCTCTTGCTCTTGTTTTGTTTTTTTTTTTTTTTATAGAAAGTTAAAAAAAAAACATTTACAAAACAAACATGTACAGGGGAAA
>JANTEX010093326.1:0-15142 GCA_024741295.1 Macrocera vittata
ATATATATTTTAGGAAATAGGTTATTGTTATACGAAAAAAAATATATATATACATATATATATGTATAGCATAACATTGTTTCTGCGTGCCTATAGTGTGTGTACAACTGTACATACACAAAAGCAAACACAACAGTGCTTTACAAAAGCAAACACAACATAAAAATGCGGCTGCAGATAATCTCATAAAAGACGAAACGATCGTCGTTGAAACAAAAATAAAATAAAACGTGATAAAACTAAATAACATGGATTTTTTTAAATATCATGAAATATCACAAATTAAATAACTCAACAATACAATTCGTATTTTCTCCATATTAAAATCCAATAGAATAGGACGGACTAGGACTATCACTATACTTACACATCATAAAAATATCTTGACGATCTGTTAGACCTGTACCGAACGAGCGAACAAACGAACTAAAATGCCTAGTACCAGTAGTACCTATAAAAAATATCAAAATATCTTCTATTGTATGAAAAAATAACATGTTTTAGAGAAAATAAACAGGTTTATTAAAAAAAAAATGCGAAACAAAATAAAAGAAAAACTTTAACCATTCAAATTGAACTCTTTTTTTCCTACGTAATCGTAGTTGTCATGAATCAGACATAACATGTTGAGCCGAGACGGGTGTAGATTCGACCGTTTTGCAGTCATTGCGTTGCCTGCGCTTGAAAGAGCCTGCTCCGATGATGCGGAGGTTGATGGAATGGCAGCGTAAATTGCGGCCAATTTGGCCACATGAGGGAAATTTGGCTCATTTTGCCGCCACCATTCCATTGCATCCACGGATTTATCTACCCGAAGTTCAAGGTAACGCTTGATTTCGGAAGTCACCGTTCCATCCGTCTCCTCTACAAGTCCTTCCAGAAGGGCCAACTTAGCCTTCTTTGCTGGGTTATTTTCGGATTTTTGTTCAATTGCCTGTAACAATATAATACTTTTAATTCAAAACTATTGAGAAAATACAATCGAAAAATACAAAAACACGCCACAAATCGCAAACTTTGAAATATTATAGAAAACAAAATTAGAGACTAGAAAATATTATTATAAACTTTATTATCACATTGTAAAAACATTTAATAGACTTGTAAATCAATAAACAAACTTTTAGGTTATGTTATTGTATTTGGTTTCTGTTTACAAATTTGTGTGAAGTTATATTTTAATTTTATTAACGCTAAATTTGTTCAAATAAGTTTCGCCGTGTTCTGGTTAATCGAAAAATGTTTTCCGACTATTCTAAAAGTTTATCTGGGCGATTTTTTGAGGTTATGTTATGATATTTGGTTTTTTACGTCAGCGTTAACAAGACTAAATAGAATACTTTTAACAAAGTTTATGTTTAAGTTTATTGAATAGTTGAATTTACTTACAATTTCGTTCGCGCAATTAATTTCGATGCCGTGCGTTTTGATTGCATCTTCTAGCAACGATTCCTTCGTATTTGGCTGTGTGATGTGTTGATCGAGCAATGACAGTCTTTTAAATGAGGGTTCTAGGATCGATGCAATTATGTGATCCTCCGTTATTTTAAATCGTTTTCCGATATTGTCAATAGCGTACTGATATATCTCGATAATTATCCCGTGTTCTGCCAGTATTTCTTGTTCCGTCAATCTTTAAATTTAATCAATATTAAATAATTTATTTTTTATTTGAATATTTATATATTATATAACCTGTTTTTGATGCGATTAAGAAATAAAATATTAAGCGCCAAAGTCGGGTAGTGTTGGCCTTGCAGAACAACGGTACATGATTCGAAAGTCTCTAGAAACCCTTGCAATCCTTTTAATATTTTTAATTCCTCTTTTTGAATCGTTAGGTCCGCCTTATCCGCATATCCTAGCGCAATGTTAATGGTCACCGAATTGTTTAAGAACGACCGAACCATTTCAAGTGTCGAATTCCAACGTGTTACGTTGCTATTTTTTAAAGTTGTGAAATCGGAATCAGATTCGTTGTTTAGGAGATATTGCTCATCAAACATATTTGTCTCATTGATGTTTATTGCGTCCTCAACAATTTTAATGAAATTCAACTGTTTGTTCAAATCTGCAAATTGCTTCAGTTCGTCATGTTTGTACGTCAATGCTTTGAACAATTTTTTGAGTTTGCCAATTATTATGTTTAAAACTGCAAATTTTTCGTTTCCAAAAATATCTTTCGACAGAAACAAGTGAAGGTTGTGCGCCATACATGATATTCGCTTAATGTTTGCCATGCGAAGAGCGGCAACGATGTTAGAACCATTATCGGTAACAGCGACAATTTTTTTGTCCGACAAACCAAAATCCGCAATCGTTGACTCAATATTTTCCAAAATACTTGCTGCAGTATGTGGATGCGGAAACAGTTCTGTTTTCAGCGTAACAACCGAGATTTTGAAATTCACAACGAAATGCACCCGAAAAACTATAAAAGCTCGTTTCTTGTACCCGTCAGTCCAGCAATCAAGGGTCATGCCGATGTGCTTAGGGTCTTTCAACGTAGCGATCGTTTGCTTTTTGAAGAAGGTGTACATATCTATTAATGCTGTGTCGGCGATGTTTTGTGCAGTTGGCAGATGATTAATTTGGTTTAATTTGCAAAACATTTGAAAGCCTCTTCGTTCAGGCAAGGAAAATGGCGCGAAGTCTAGCGCACATACCAGCGCAAGCTGTCGGGCAATAACATATTTTTGCTCTTCCTTTGTTACGGTAAAAATGTGTATTTTTGAAAGTCAATACGACTATTTCATATATTTCCAGCATCTAAATACGATCGTGTAGAAACTATTGCTGAAAACTCACTTGTTATGGTAGAGTCCTAACCAAACTTTGTATGGAGACTTTCAGAAGGGTTGATATTTTGGATTATATATCTATAGACGAAACATGGACATTTGAAAAATAATAGGACCTCTTCTTATATTTAGACTCAAACAAGCTAGTAGTTCAAAAGTTTTTTTAACGAAAACTTATTGAGCGTCGAAAATAAGTGTTGTATGGGGACTCCTTAAATATTCATTCTATCATTTTTTAATGTATGGAGAAAATATGTATTTTTAACAAACAATTTGACCATTTTATACATTTTGAACCTCTCTCTAAATACGATCGTATAGAAACTACTGCTGAAAACTCACTTTTTATAGTACAGTCCTAACCAGACTTTATAAGAAGACCTTCAGAAGGAGTGATATTTTGGATAGTAAATGTATTGACGAAATATGGATATTAAAAAAAAATTATAGGACCTCTTCTTATATTTGGACTCAAACAAGCTAGTTCAAAAGTTTTTCTAACAAAAACTGTTTGAGCGACGAAAATAAATGTCGTATGGGTGGGGCCCCCTTAAATACTGATTTTGGGATGATTTTGGAAAACAATAGCTCCATTTCATACATATCGAACCTCTAAATACGATCGTATCTGGTCTATTATTTGCCTAATGCAGCTATAAATCACCAAAGGAATCTAAATGTTTGTCGGAATTTTTATTTTTTCTTTACCTTTTAAAATCTGGCTGTGGTGTGCATCGAGGCTCATCGGAAGAAGAAGTGGCTGTCGATGGTGGCGGCTTCAAACACAAACGGCAAAAGTTTCTTTTTTCGAAAATGACTTGTCCTTTGTATTTTAAGACTCCGAAATATTTCCATGCATTTGAGGATTTCTTCGTGCCCTGCCTATGGTTGACGTCCACAGAGAAGTGTTTGTGTGAATTTTTATATTTTAGGTATGTCGATTGAAACACAGCAAAATCAGTCACGGATGACTGAATTTCTTCGTCCTCCCGAGCATCGTCTTCCTCAATTTCATCTTGAACGATATTGATATTGATATTCTCCGCGTCCATGTTCTATGAAAAAAATTAAACATAAAAATTAAATAGTTTTTGTGTTTATTACTTGCTGAATTGTATATATGGGGTTCTAGAACGGGATTCGCATTCGGTAACCCGTAACGCGTTCTAAAACCGCCGATGCTAAAATACAGAAAATTGACTAAATTGAAAAAAAAACTTACCTTTCGTCCTTTCGCCACAACGACGCCGATGCCCAAAGCCAAATATTCGATCCGATCGACCGTCAAAATCAACAAATTCAACAGGAATAACTCTCACTTATTGTTTACAATACTGAGCAAACATTTATGATTTTAACTTTCACAAATTTTTCCTGCGCAATACCAAAAAAAGAATGTTTTAATGTCAATGCTCTGACAATCGATTTAGCTGGGAATCCCGTAGCAATCTGAACACTGAACTGAAAAAAATTCGCTGAAAAAGCTCACGTCAGATCGCAGCGGTGCCATGTTATATAACTGAGCAGTAAACCGACCCAAACTGACTTCGATTATTCGGCTTAAAGTCGACTCTGAGCCGGCGCTAAACCGATAAGAATTCGACTTCGGCTAACCGACTTTTAGTCAATTGACAAACCGGCGGCGTGCTCTGTCAGTTTAGTCGAACCGAGTCGAAAGTCGCGCCGATTGCGCCGACCGACTTGGGTCTCTGGCCGAGAGGCAGCTGTGGCACGCGCGTTGGTCGATCTGTGTGTTTTCCTTATAATTTTGATATGTTTTCTATTTTTCTGGGTGTCCTTGTTACCTGTGTGTTTTCGCCGTCTTCAAAATTCGCCTTTTCTTTTAAATTTTCGTCCTTTTTCCTTTTTTTATTTTTTCCCTTTTCTTTCCTTGGAGCGTGGCAAAACTTTATTCACGTTTGACGTGTATGTCAAAGCTGAGAGGAAGTCGTTGGTGCAATATGGCGAATGTAGGTAGTGGTACCGATACTCGACACAACCGATAAAATTGGCGCTTGCGGTTGGTTTGCGTCTTGGCTAAAAGCTGTTGTGAATTTTATTGCCACTTTTAAGCCCCGGTTAAGGCTGGCGTTACAATATAATAACTACAGGTTGTAAAATAATTTGATACATAAACAGGTTGCATAAGTTATCAATACAGGTTTAATTTGTGCTGATTAAAGATTCAAAGTCAACGATTACAATTTTGAAATTCATTTAGAGAGAAAGAACAAACATACTCTAATCAAGAATAGTTTTAATTTTAAACATAAAATATAACGATAATTGAGCAGAGATAAAATAATAAAAAAAAACAGTTTTAAATTCAAAATGGATAGACTAACACATTCAAAATAAAAACACTAATTACTTATAGCCGCAGGTTGTAAAATGAGTCCTCTGTGATACGCAGATAATTTGTTGACCACTTTACAAAAAAAAAATCGGAAGTGAAAATGTCTTTTCTGTGGTTTTTATTACCAATATACATATTGAATTTTTCCAATCTAATATGATAAACAAAAATAGTCACTCTGCAAGTATATTACTTCGAAAACTAATGAAAACTTTAATAAAATGTTTTTTACATTTACTTCCATATTTAATCCAAGCCACATACCATCATTTTAGATTCTCAGAGTGTATCACCGAAAATATGAAAATATACGACAATTCAACACAAATCGATACGGTTTCATTGTTTTACAAATTAAAACGATAACATTACATTTTTAAAAAAATATTTGTTTGTGCTTTTCAAAAATCAGTTATTTATGTACATTCGTACTTTATTTTTTGTGTAGATTTCATCACTGATAAAATGAAATGGTTGTTTATTGTATAGTCTGTTCAGAATTTAAAACAAACTCTCAATTGTTGTTGTTAAACAGTTGGACGCATGCACATATTATGAACGGGTAAAATAATGAAAAAAAAAATCAAAATTAGTTTTAATTTGACCTTAAGATAAATCTAACTAATAATTAGAAGTAATTCATATAAACGCCATGTAAATGTAATTTTTTAGACTGTAGTTTGAAATTCTCGTGTTTTTTTCTTACATTTTTCCATGATTTTAAGTATGATAAAAAAACATGTTAGTTTCATCACATTCTAGCAATATTTACGCTGTAATAGTAAGAGTAAATAAAATAGTTTTTATTTTATGAAGAAATTAAGAGTAATGACTTATTAAGTATTAATATTTTGTCATTCACTTCCTTTTCGTATTATGGGTCAAAGTTATGTTTAAAAAGGAGTGAAAATACTACAAAAATTGATAGTTAATTTTATATTTTGAACAAACAATACCGAATTTTTTTCTGTATGTGGTAAAATATATACTATTTCATTTTTCTTATGTAGTAAATCTTATTTTACAGACATAAAAAGTAAAATAAATAAAGAAAAATAATAATAATGAAATAAATTTGGGTTATGTATTATAAAATTAAGGTAATAATTATGCATAATAAAAATTGAATTATAAGTACATAAGTTAATAAAACTAATACAAATAAATAGAACTTTAATTAATGTTTGTATATAGTCTTTAAGAATCATATTTAATCTTAAGTTAATGTTTTAGCTAAAAAATAAATTTTGTTTCATAATATACATGTATTGACTTTTATTTTTAACGATATTGGATTCGATAGATTATAGATTTATAAACTAGCTTAGTTTGAGAATAATTTGCACTGCTTCGTCCAGTGGTGGTAAAGCTGGGACTCATCAAGCACATCACGCTTTTAAGCCTGAAAACTTTACCACCAAGTCTGTGAGACAAGACATCAACCATCAAAGTCACAATGGAGACTGCACAATCAAAAACATTGTCACGGATTTGGCCAAATATTTCGAAACTACCTAATAGCTCTAAATACTAGACTAGGTTCCGTTAAACCTACCTCCGACAACCGGCCGGTACGGAATTTAAGTCATAAAATGTTTTCTATCCCTTACTGCTTACATCTTTAAAACATTTTATGACTGAAATTCCGTACTTTTCCGTACTTTCGGACAATTTTCGGCCACTTTTGACTGTAAGTAAGAACAGACGTCATCAGTGAATATATTCCATTAAATTACCTGTCCAACATCTAACACCCAAGATAAATTCGTATCCAACCGCTTGATGTGAGCATCGAACTCACGACTGCAGCACTACCAGCGTCTAAATATTTGCGCATTTAGACCGCAATACCAACGCAGTAAGATCATGTTTTATTGCGAAGTGATTTTAATGAGAATTTTATCTTTCGGTAAAACGGTTTATGTTTTAAAGTGTCAAAACCGCACTTGTAGCATATATTGATTTGAGATGACTTTTCCTTCCCACGCACTTCTAGGTTTGAAAAGACCAGGCCTGATTGGAAAAGGTCGAAAATACAACTGTTTCGTACCATACCATTGGAATATTTAACATTAACACACGAATATTCAATGCTTTCAAGTCGGAGCTTATTCTTTCGACAGCTCTGTGTCTTGGCTGAAACACTATTTACTCCATATGAGTTCATTTCAGGATTGGCTTTATTATTGATTGTATTACTGGACCCCTAGGATCAGTTCGCCCTGTTAAGACAATTTCTTGATCGAATTAGTGAGGAAGCTCCGTGTTTTGGATCGAACATTCGTCAAGCTATTTTAATCAGAGATATTGCATTTAACCAGTATAGAAAGCCACATAGAAAGTGGTCGTTTGATATTGACGTTATACTTTAGCTCGTCCACGAATTTAAATTGACAGTTTAATTATGGTCTAACACATCAGAATCTTTTGCTCGTACATCTCTGAAATAGATGTTCTTGAATCATAAAGTCGAATGCTATTGGTGTTGATGGTACAATACCTTTCAAAAGTTGCTTTTACCGAAAACTCATTCGTTTGTATTGCTTATTTTTAATCATAGTTTAAAACAACATCACCTTTCCTCACCGCCCCATAATCATTCAGCCATCAATAGTTTTTAATTTCTAATTCCATTTAAATTTTTTTCAGACCTAGATTTAGTACTGTGACTGTTATGCTACGTATATGGCGTGAACAAGAAAAAAGGTAACGTAGCATTTCCTCTACTATGTTATACTTTTTTATTTCAAAAATCTTTTTCATTAAATATATCCATCTGAACATTATGTTATGTTATTCATTAGGTAAAGAGCACATAAGTGCAACATCCGCCCCTGATTCCTTCGATCTCTCTGAGTTTAGTTTTATATTTCATAAAGTAATTTTCAGTAAATGTTTAAGGATATTTAATTAAACGGTATCTTTTAGTTCTAACTTCTAATACATTTTGTTTTCAGTTTCAACAAGTTCTTTCCGGTTTTTTCGTGATAACGAAGACGTAAGTCGTGTTTTGCGATGATTCTTGCACTTTATCTACCCTCAAGTCTTTATAAATGTCTTCACTTCGGGCGTACCATGGTGCTTGATTTTTTGGTACAGCCCCATAGCTGTATCCCATATGTCCATATAACAGTTTTGCCACAGTTTTGTTGTCTTAGTTTTATGTTGCCTTCCATGAGTAATTCCATGAACGCAAGACGATATAATATGACGAACGTAATGATGAAAGTCTTCTTTCAAAATAGTAATTGTTTTAACATGTGCCACCTTAATACATGCAGTCTTTGTCCTGATGCAAAAATTGAAGAGTTTCGGTCTATATTCCTGAATACTGCCGTACATGCAATTGCAATTTCAGAAACGTGGTTTAAGAGCAGAGATACCACCCAAAGAGTCAGTTTGCCCGGGTTCAAATTGTTCCGTAATGATAGATTTAGACGCACTGGGGGTGGCGTGGCATTGTTTATTAGGGCAGATGCGGTGGTAAAAGTCATTTCACGTTCAAACAGAGGATCTGAGGTAGAGTTTATTTTTGTTGAAGCTAAATTTGGTCCCACTACTATAATGATAGGCGCAGTATACATTCCTCACAAAGGATATGATTTGTCACCGCTAGAGATAGCCCTCACAAATATTTTACCACTTTACGAAAACATAGCTATCGGCGGTGATTTCAATCAAAATCTTCTAAAACCCAATTACCCGACTACTGCAAGATTTATTAACTGTCTTACACATTTAAATATTGATTGTGTGCACGGTAGTGTACCTACTTGTTTTAAACCAAACTCTGTCCCGTCTTTGTTGGATTATTTCCTTGTTTCGAATAAATGTAAGGTTATTTCACATTGTCAGTTTAACGCGGGTGGTTTCTCAGAGCATGACTTAATCTGTTTAGCGTATGACATAAGTATTACACCTGTAGTGCCTAAAACAATAACTTATAGGGATTATAACCACATAAAAATAAACGAGCTTATTGAAGATGTCTATAGTCATCCATTTGAGGACATTTATTTACAGTCGGATGTAAGTGTCAAACTTGACACTCTTAACTGTATTCTTCGCGAATTGTTTGAAAAGCATGTGCCGTTGAGAACTCGAACATTCAAGCAGAATAATAATCCTTGGTTTAACATTAATATTTTTAAATCTATAATTGATCGGGATCTTGCATATAGTAACTGGAGACGTGTTAGAACTAACCTTTTATATTCCGAATATAAGGTATTAAGAAACCGAGTTAATCAAATGATCAGGAATGCCAAGTCAAGTTATTTTGCCGCTAAATTAAATCCATCAATGACCTCGGGACAGTTATGGCAAAATCTAAAACTTCTCGGAGTATCAGATACTGAAAAGCATTTACCTACTTATTCTCCAGACCAATTCAATAAATATTTTGCCCGTCCGGTTTTAAGTAACTCTGCATCGCCGATCCATCAACTAAATTCCAATCTATCTCAATCTAGCACCAATAATCAAATCTTAAATATTCCACAATTTGAAATCGCAACCGTGACTGAATCGGACGTAATTGCAGCTATTACAAAAATTAAGTCCAATGCCATTGGTTTAGACCTATTGCCGCTCCGGTTTATTAAACTAATATTGCCACACATATCAGCATTCTTATGTCATATCTTCAACCATATAATTACCACTTCTACATTTCCTGTTTCGTGGAAGATATCAAAAGTAGTTCCAATTAATAAAATACCTGATGCGACTGAACTAAAAGACTACAGACCAATTACCATTCTACCGGCTTTGTCAAAGGCTTTCGAACGAATTTTGCATGGACAGATAATTGATTTTTTGCATCAACATAAGCTTTTTTGTGATTTTCAATCAGGATTTCGTAAAAATCATAGTACTGCATCAGCATTATTGAAAGTAGTTGATGACATTAGATGCGACATCGATAATAGGCGGGCTGTTGCGATGGTTTTGCTTGATTTCTCAAAGGCTTTTGACACGGTCAACCATAATCTTCTTTGCAAAAAACTAATATCATATTTTAACTTCTCTACTCGATCTGTAAAATTACTGAACTCATATCTAAGTGAACGTATTCAATGCTCTGAGGTTAATGGAGAGTTTTCTGGTAATCTGTTAACTTCGACGGGTGTTCCACAGGGTTCAATACTTGGCCCACTATTATTCGCAATGTATATTACCGATCTCCAAAGACTTCTCTCACCGGTGAAATATCATTTCTACGCTGATGATCTGCAGATCTACCAGTCTGGCGATTTATCAAACATGGGAAATACTGTTAACCTTATTAACGATGTACTAAAATTGGTGAGTAGTTGGGCTGCCCAAAACAATCTGACTCTGAATACCACTAAATCTCAATCCATTGTTTTCAACTCAAAGCATTGGAATTCAATTGACATTGATGCAAACCCAGTTATATTGAATGGAGAGATTATTCCATACCGTTCAAAAGTGAAGAATCTTGGAGTAATCATTAATAGAAACTTGGAATGGAATGACAATGTAAGCGCCGTTTGCAGCAAAATTTTTAATGTTCTGCGAAGACTGTGGCCAATCACTTGTATTAATAACATTCATTTGCGACGCAAACTGGTAATGTCACTGTGCATCCCACACTTTTTATATGCAGATATTGTTCAGTACCAATATGACTCAACTTGCAAAACAAGAATCAAGCTTGCTTTTAATGCCTGTACTCGCTATGTTCATCGCCTTAAGAAATATGACCATATATCTCTATACAAAGAAAGTATACTAGGATGTGATTTTAATACTTACATGGACAATCGTATTCTGGTCTTCATCTTTAAAATAATACGCGGACTGGCTCCCAGCTATTTAGCTGAGAAAATAAGTTTTGCTAGATCGGAACGTACTCGTCATTTGGCTATAAGAAGACATAGAACAGTTACAATGTCCAATTCGATCTATGTTCATGGAATTAGATTATGGAATGAACTGCCAAATGAAATTAGAAGCATATGTTCTGTTGGTAGCTTCAGGCGTGCTTGTCTGGCGCACATTTCTCGAACCTAACTAACCATCAGTTTTTATTTTATTTTTATTTTTATTAATTTTTCTATATTTCTTTATTTATATTTTTTTTTCTTCTTTCTCATCGTACTGAAACTATTGTTATTAGAATGGAAATACATGATGAATTAATTATTTGTCTATTTACTAATGTTAAATATTGAATTATGTTTAGTGTCAATCATAGTCTGCTGATGTATCTTCAACAATATAACTCACGTTTTAATTTTTTTTTATTTGTTTCTTTTTAATTATTAAAAATTGTATTTTTTTTACTCTTTTCTTAGAATTTAAAAAACCTCTCGGATATTTTTATTTTATTTTTCATTTTATTTTATTTTTTTTTAATCTTATCTCATCATCTAATCTTAAGTATTTGTTTAAGACAATATGTAATTTCTATGTACTTGCAGCGGCTTATGTAAAAGTAAGCTGTGATAAGGCAACTGCCTTTGCCGGTACTATTTAAATAAATAAACATAAACTATGTATGATAAATGGTTTTAAAAATTCTAATTAAAATTCACGAAGAAGTTCCTATCTTAATTTCTGATGAGATTTTTGAAATAGAAATAGCTAGTGGATTGGAAAAATTCCAACAGAGAAGGTAAGAATAATTTATCCTCCATAAAGTACATACAGTCCTTATACTAATACAATATAGGACTCACAAATCCAAATATGCAATTAATTGATTGTATTTTTGTTAAAATTGTTAATCAAGATATTTAAGACAGCCAGTATGTCTATAAGATTTGTAATGATATATTCGATTCAAATCTGGTGACCTTCAGAATTATTATAGCTTTCTTGCAAAATTCTTACAAATTAATTACCGAACATACTTTAATACATATAAAATATAATTAGGCTATGTGAATTTTGTAAAATTCTGCCTTAATGTTACAACTTATGCATCACATTTGAGAATATTTGCAAAGATAATTCTGCACTTGGTGTATACATGTATGTATATACTACAAATAAAATAATTCTCTTGTTATTTTTCCATTATAGTTTGTGCAATCATGTTACATTATAATGTAACAAAATGTTTTTACATAGCTCGAAACATATTTTGTTTGCTTTATTTATATACAGTTAAGATAGATTGGCTTATTTAAATTTAATCGGATACAAAGCAATTCAGATAGCGCAATATTGCTTGTTGGAAATCTAAAGAGACATATTATAAAATACATGTTATATATGCGCTGAGGCTCTGGCACCAAACACAAGTAAAAAATTTCTTACAAGACCTCAAGATTGTTTTTAGTGTTTTTCGTAATTAAATCATTGTTGAACAGGATATGTAATTTGAAAGCACAAAAAAAAACAAACAGAAAAATATTTATCTGAAATAGTACAGAATGAGAATACGGCTTTAGAAAAGAAACATGATCATGATTCAGGAAATTTACAAATTTGTATGCAAATGCAGCATCCGCGTGTATTTGTTGAGCACATTGCATTATTGCGAATTGTTGTAAAAAAATTCAATTCAATTCTATAATTGATTCGGCTGTACATAACATGAGTTAGAATTTTTGTCATTCACATTTATTATTTTTGAAACAAATTTTGTTTCTAAACTGTTTGATGAGAATGAAAAACATATTTCTTATATACCTAATTTATAATCCAAAGTTATATAAATCGATATGATCACCGATTTGTTAGTTACCTAATCACTTTTCAATTTGCTTATTGAATATTATCCGTTGGCAACAATGTTTATTTGTGCAACACAAACAATTGAATTAGATAGTTTTATCGTGTTTGAAAATTAAATGTATCGCGTAACTTTACTGGTTGAAAAGGCGTGCCTTCTCCCAGTGCAATGGAAAATTTATGTCTGTTCGATTATTGGATATTTTTTCGTGTTATAGTTAACTAAGTGGCTCTCTTTATAGCCAATTCCATGAACATAAAAAGACACCACATTATTGCCACAGCAAATTGATGTATATTGAATTTGAATCACCAACTCGCAGTCAAAGAGTGTGCAATGATATAAAAGTCGTGTGCACAAATATTGCAAGTGTTCAAATATAAGTTTGATATACGAGTATCAAAGCGAGGTACTATACATATGTTACATGAAGTTTCAATTTTATACTTCTGCAAATTTCTATGTTTAATATGAATGTTGTTATTTTTTTTAAGCGATTGCGGGCGATTTTTTAAAAAATTGCAACTCAAATTTAGATTTAAGAAAAATATATAAGTTTAAGACAAATATTTAATGTAGAATTTAAAATTTAAAATTTCACGCCTTTTATTTATAAAAGTCTCGCAGAGCTGGATCATACCTTTTTGATGGTTAATTCAAAAGTTCAAAGGGATCTCGAAGTTATAAATAACCATAAATTATAACCAAGATAGAGACATGATCATATAGTTTATTCAACTATTTAGAGGAAATAAGTTCAAATACACAATATTCGAAGAAATTATTAATGACAAAGAATAATTTATGTTAATTAACGAAATTATTCTCTACAATATTTTATACTCGAAAAAACTGTTTACATCATTGGTAACAAATTGAAATATTATTTACAAAAATACTTGATGCATATCTGAAGCAAGTTATTTATTATGTGATATTCTAAAAAGAAAAAATTTAATCATTTGCATAACTCGATCATTTCTCATAATATAGTTAGTATGTATTATGTATGCAAAAAATACATGCACGTAAAAAGTTATAATGTGCAGCAACTGAAGTCTAGTTTGAAATCGGCCAACACCTAAATGTGACATTTTGTATGCACAAATTATTTAAATGAAATGTTCGTTAGCCATTTAGACATAAATTATTTTCGATCCAGTTGTAAATAGTGAATATATTGTCGATACAAATGAAATAAGATCGGACGTAGAAAAACAGTTTTCTCATCAAGATTATGTATAATAGTTATTGTTATCTATATTGATTACTTGCATACATTTGTTAGAAATACCTCTTCGAGTCTTCGACACAATTACTATAAACAAATTGCGCTAAATATACTTAATTAAAAATCATGACTATTCAGATTAATAAATATATATTTTAGGGGCCTTAAAAAATTGTTACTTTTAAATTTGGCTTTTTTCCCAAAATTTGCGGTTAAAACTTAAGGAAGCACACTTAAAATCCGGGACCTACCGCTATTTGCAATTAAAACTAAGTGCACCTACATACTTTTGGATGGTGCGGTGTTAAAGATGAATCTTTCGTTAAACGCAAAAGGCTGATAAAAGGAGAATTTGATATACCAATATAGTTGTACAAACAAATTTCCAACGTCTCAGTATATCGATTTTTCTCTACGCGTTCTACAAAGTTTGAAATTATTTTTGTTTGTGCGCAATCTAAAGAATGCACTAATGAGCGGCATTACACAAAGCCAATATATAACTGTGTTCATGCCTGGACAGTTTGGCAAATAAATAATTTAAAAAATTCCGATTGAAATTGAAAACGACCATTTGTGAGGTATCCGCACACAGTTCCACAAACAAATTATAAACATAAATGTCGATTGACTTAAAAAAGCATTTTGGGTAGATTATTTCATTATACTGTGTATTCTACATATATATATGCTTAACCCTTTTGTCAATGGCTGGGTACAGGTGTATCCAAACAATTTTTGAATGGGAAAAAAATGCAATTCCCGCCTAAATATCAGGAAACCTTTCCAGGAATGCTCTTTCGGCGTGAATTATCGTCAGTTTACATAGTTGCGGAAAAAATTGGAGTCCGGGCAGGGAGCCTTAGGGTTTCAAAGCTGTTTAGTACGTTGTTCAATGGCTGGGTAAACCCGTACCCACATATTAATAAGGTATGAATCATCACTATACTGATTCAAAGCTGTAGTCATTGTAATAACAATGCTTGCATAAATATTAGTTTACCAAATTTGCATGCTTCATAACTTTGAAGGTAAAAAAAAACGAG
>JANTEX010094437.1:0-15127 GCA_024741295.1 Macrocera vittata
TAGTTAGTTTTCATTGAATTTGTATAAAATTATGGTCCTTGAAAAGCCAAAGCATTGTAGTTTTTTACAAAAATATAAAAGCTTGGAGTCACATTGAGAATTTTCGATTTATCTAAACTGTTGAGCTGTGCAAAAATTGATTATTCCAATTTAATGCGTATTTTACCTTAATATAGGCTTTAGCTAGAATTACGATATATCAGTTAGTTTTGATTGAATTTTTTTGAAATTGTGGTTTAAATCTCCATGGTTATGGTTTAAATCTCCTAGAATTACCTCCAAATTTCTTCTATCAAATACCATGGAAATTCCATCGGAATGGCTCCATTATCCCAGTGTTTCATCAGGATTCCCTTAGAGTTCCACATAATTTCCTTGGAGTTTTCCCATAATTTCCTTGGAATTACCCAGAATTTCACAGGATATATCACCATACAAAATCTCCACCACAAAAAAAAAACTTAACCGCTTGCTTGAACCTATAATTTCAGACGATGGACCATCGCAGAAAAAACGAGAATCAAAAGCAGAAAAGCTTGTTCCCGAACAACCTGTTGTGTCTGCTGCCAAGCCGAGCACACCCGAAAAAGACGCCGTTGAAGCCGATACACTCTTGACCGGTGATTTAGTAAGCGACGCCAAACCAATTGATACACCTCCTACGCAACCAGCCATCGAATTATCAACATCGAAACCAACGGTAAGCCCACCAATAGCCGCCACATCTGCAGCACCCGTTCCATCCGTAGAATCATTCAGCATACCAAGTCTTGAAATTGATACTTTGCCAAAGGAAAGCGTACCGGCAGCAAAACCAGTACATCAGCTCAATACGCTACCGTTTGTGCCGCCAAATCCAGTGCTCATAGTCGAACCGAATCAACCGCCGCTTTTCGACGGCATAAAGCACGCAGAATTACCGATTATCGTGGTGACACCATCGCCACCGCAGCAGCCATCAACTGTGCCCGATGCCGAAACAAATCCAACCGAAAAAGTGACGACAACTACAACAGCTTCACCAACGATCGAAGTTCAAACATCACCCGACACATCAACCCA
Source organism: Macrocera vittata (assembly GCA_024741295.1). Taxonomy (NCBI): domain Eukaryota; kingdom Metazoa; phylum Arthropoda; class Insecta; order Diptera; family Keroplatidae; genus Macrocera; species Macrocera vittata. Next base: position 1,063 of record JANTEX010094437.1, read on the forward strand.
ACAGACCACTACAACTGAGGTGCCAACAACCGCTTCGACGACTCATAAAATTACAATCGAATCATCTTCTGCTCCAGTTGAAATACTTCATTCAAGTACCACAACAGTTGCACCGATTAAAAGCAGCAGTTCCACAGAAAACGTAGTCAGAACAACAACTGAAGAGCTCATCACAAAAGCACATGAACCGGCTACAACTGAAGACACATTCAAAAGACCAGAACCCATCGAACCGATCATTATCCAAGACTTGGTGCCGATCGTTAATGAATCACCCATAAGTGCCTTGCTCAAGATTGTCGAAGAAGTTATGGACAAAGGTCAGCCAATCGTTCAACAAGCTGCTCACACAGATGTGACCAATGTTGACGAGCATCGCTCAACGACAACTGAACCATCAACCGAAGTAAATGACGTAACACCACCGCGTCCAAAGGCATTCATACGATCGATAAATGCCGACATCATCAAACAAGTCGCAACACCGTCTGCACAGAAATTCTTGAATGCCAAAGAGGCGGCCGTTACCGATCTTAACGACATGCTGTACAAATTCAACTATACGGCCGGCTTTCATGGTCACAACGAACAAGGTGACATGGATGGCGCTAAAAATGGTGAATATTTCATAATTGGCCGAGACAATATTATGCGAACGGTTAAATATACGGCGAGCAAACATGGTTTTGTGCCAAGCATACGATTCGGAGCGGTTGCCGTTGATGCGGCACCGAAACCGGAAACGGAAAAGGAATTCGGTATGCGTGGCTATGAGTTTCAATGGTTTTTAGAGACAAAGCCAAAGAATGCAGTTTAGCGACGATTGTGTATCGCAATACGATTTCTGAATAAAGATTTGATTTTGAATTGCATTTTTATGGATTTTTAGACGGGGTGAGGGATGCCTACCTGAGAAGGATAGTCCAAATATTCGGGTTCACAATTTCTGCATGGAATTCCGAAACACAAATATTTGTGAGAATCACAATTTTTTATTAGTCGAGCGGAACAAATTTTGCACACCACGCTTGTTTAAAGTTCAGCTTTCGTGAGTGATTGACTTTTCGCAATTTCCGTTCGGTTTGTCGTGGCCGCTTCCACGGTGGATAGGTACCGAATTGATCGCGCATCGTTTTCGTATTGTAAATGTGAACAGTTTTCGTGTTCTCGTTGATCACCTCAATGTTTTCGCCTTTGTCCGCTTCCGCTTGCATTTCGTCCAACAATTCCTTTTCTTCTTGCTCTTGTTTTGCCTGCAAAGTGTGACAAAATGAAAAAATTGGAAATATTGTACTGGGCAGTTAGTGCACTAATAATGTTCAAACGTAATAATTACCTTTTTGATTTGTTCGGCAGTCTTTACTTCTGATATTTCGGCCAATGTGTCCTTCATATCGGCATCGTCGATGATGCCCAGGGTTTTCTTCAAACGGGCCAATTCCTTTTTTGCGTTACGCTCTCGTTTCACTCGGTTCATGGTGTCTTTGCGTTTACGTGAACGATTGTTGCGGCCCATTTTTAACTGTGTCTACACTAAACGGTAATTAAGGGTAAATTGATTTCCTTTTTAATAATATTTTCACTGTTTTCTAGAATCGAAAGACGAGGATTGAAGAACGTAAAACCAAAACACGTGCAATGTTTTGAACAATTTGCGACAAAAAGAAAATAAATAGAGTGGAATGTTGACAGTTGGAATAGTTTGAGATTGTAGTGTTGTTCTTTCGCACTTTACTCTAATCTCTTTCTTACGCTGAAGGTGGTTTACATATTTCGGCCTAGTTACAGTGCTTATCACTGGTGGTTTCAACGCCACTTCCAAAATGGCAGTTTAGTGAATTCTCTCTGCTAGGTGGCAGTTCTTCGTTGGGTAGTCGCGCGCAAGTTAATAAAACGTCATTCATGTGCCTAGAAACACATTAATACCTTTGAGAAGTTTAAAGACGATGAGACATGCTGTTATCACTTGACATTCGACCGACCTCGAGCCATTTTGAATAATTAAATTATTTTTGGTAAATATGAATAAAATGGGTAAAAGAATTATGACATTTCGCCGTCCTTTCTGTTTTTTTTAAATGTCGTATCGCCTTCTGCAGCTCCTTCTCAATTAGAGCTACCAGATATATAGGTGTTGCTACATATGGAAATAGAAAAAAAATAAACAAAAAGCACAACAAATTGAAACCATGTGTGTGTAGTTTGTTAATTTTTAATTAAAGTTCGGCCAAAACAGACAAAATTCCCGAAAATGAAATTAATTACGTACAATTTCCTTACGTCCAAATGTATTCGTGGTGTCAAAGTTGGCTATCCACTGAAATTAAACGTAAGTAATGTGAGGTTCGTGCATTACGCACTTTCACTTGGCACCAAATGTTTACCATTCCGAAATCTTGTTAAAAGGTTATGAAGAAGGAAACCACTACGACGGATTTCAATCCCGAATTCATAACAAGAATCATTCCGCGATTGGACTGGCCCACAGTTTGTGCTGGCGCCGAACAGGTAACTTTTCTTTGTCATACTGTTGTCTGTTGGTGTGTTTATCGGTTTATCAATTTTGTTCCGCAGATTGGTTGCAGTGGTGATTTGCCGACTGCTATTGCCGAAAACTACGCAGCGGACAATGATTTTTTGCAAAAACTGCATCACATACTGATGGAAATTGATATAATCGAAGGAAACTTAGAGTGTCCGGAAACGGGACGCCTTTTTCCCATTACCGAAGGTATTCCGAATATGCTGTTGAATGAAGACGAAGTGTAAATTTTGTGATTAAAGGGAAAATGAGAAAATACGAGTTGGTGCTGTTATGATTTTGAGGAATTCTCATTTAATTTGTGTAAATCCCGATAGTGCTGTAGTTCGTTGATAGTTCAGTTATTATGTATCAGATGGCGCTAGCTTCATTGCACATTAAATTTCTATATGGCAGCACCACTTACCAAATGTAAACCAGAGAGAAAGAGACAAGGCAGGCGCAACAGATATAATTTTCATTCCAGTTACGTCAGAAAGAGACAATCTGCAACAGATATATAAAATATTCCTTCCAGTGTCACTTGCCATATGTTTATTTTTTTTTATTTCCTTCATTTTCTGTTGAATTGTTGGATAATTTTGCAGAAAAAAAGTGAAAAACGTTTTGCCGTTAAATAATCCATTGAAGACCCTCAACATTCGTGTGTAGAAAAATGCCAGGTTACGAACTATCGTTGGTGCTTCGAATAATGCCTCGGGTACTATTCTTCATACATGAAAATCACTTTTACATTCCCAACCTCACATCTCTCCGTTTTTCATAGCCGGAAGTTATTTCCACCCTCAAACGAACGGCCGAAGCCATCCTGAACAAAGGCGGCATAATACGTGCATTGGAAAATCTCGGAACTCGTGCATTGCCACACAAAATCAGTGAACACAGTCTCGTCCACAGAGAAGGCAGCTATTTCATCGTCCGATTCGATTCACCGCCACACATGATTGCTCAATTGAAAGAGGAATACGGTCGAGACATTGACATTGTCCGACGAAACATTCTGAAACTCGAACGTGAGCCACCGTTTCAGTGTACACTCGACGAAGAACTTCAACCGCCTGCCTATCGCAAAGAGGTCATCGAAATGATGGCCAAAGCTAAACGACGCGAGAAAAAACCGTACGATCACCGTTCTGGACTGAATTACTATCCATTCCAGAAGTGATGCTTTACGAAAGTCTCTTATCGTGGTGTTCTATATATGTTAATGGAGATGGCTGGCATAAATTTAGTGTTCAATTAATAATCGAAATCGTTTCTTTTATTTTGCGCGGCATACATTTAGGATTGTACAATGTGTGTGTGTGTGTGTGTGTCTGTTTTATATGTGTAGCTCAACGTTTTCGTTGCGACAATTGAATCGACCGATTGTTGGCGATACCGATTTACGGCAACTGGTCACACATCGATCCAAATGGAATAACATTATGAAGTAGGTACGGTATCTCGAACAAAAGCCAATCATTATCGGTAGTTTCCATATTGCCTGTGAGAATCCGGTCCAAATTTCGGTGAAATTCGGTTTAACCGGTCCGTAAATGTTTAATTTGACGATGTGTATGCCGTACGGTAGCCACGATAGCCAAAATACGACGGCCAAGATTAATGCCATACGATGCGTTGGATTCAGTAGATTTTGTGCGCGAGCGGCTGTCATTAATTGATTTCGATTATGTTTTCGATACCAACCGCGTCGGTATTTAATGCGCCAAATGAATATCAACGAAAATATGTAGATGGTGGCCAAGAAGCAAGGCATGAAGAGGATGCACATGACGGTGGTCAGGTAAGCTTCGAGACCGATCCAGTTTATTGTGCAAATGGATGGAACGGTTAGATATTGAGCTGTGCCGTGTACCATGGCCGGTGCCAGACAAAATAGGGCGGCAATGATCCAGGAGAAAATTATCTTGCAGATGCATCTGTGAAGGAATGTTTAAAGTGGTTATTAGGTGGGTGGATTTTTCAGTGATTTCAGAGTTGGTAGATTGTAAGAATCTCAGCATTTTTGTTAGCAACGTACGAGTTTAATGTTGAAGCTTCCGCAATCGTATGAACAAAGATGTTCGAGAGCCACTCTAATTGGTTACGGGATCATAATTAAATTTTGTGATGCGAAGCTTTTTTCTGTTCAACTTCTATGAAAACTTCAACTTATTATGCGACTTCGACCATAACTATTTTAAAATTCAATGAAAACTATCTGAGCTATCACAGTTCTAGCACATCCTGTAATAGAGTCAGTGTATTTGAATTATCGATTTTTAGCAAAATGTATAGTCCAGTTAAAAATCTCCATCCAACTAGTGGCTTTTATATTTTTGTAAAATAGCAACCATAATTGTTTTAAAACTCAATCAAACCTAATTGAGATATCTCAGTTCTAGCGAAAGCCTAAAAAACCGTTATAAGTGCATTGAAGTAGAGTTATTAATCTTTAGCCAATTAAACAGTTCGCGTAAATGAAAACTTCCCCATCCAACTGCAGTTTTTTGTATTTTTGTAAAATACAACAATGCTTTGGCTTTCTGGCAACCATAACTAATTTAAAATTCAATGAAAACTTCTTGAGATATCACAGTTCTAAGCCCGCAAAAGAGTAAGATGCTTTGCATTAGAATTATCGATTTTTAGCCAAATCTACAGTTCAGTTGGATGAAAAATTCTCCATCCAACAGCTTGCTTTTATATTTTTGTAAAAAACTTCATTGATTTGGCTTTCTAGTAACCATAACTATTTTAAGATCCAATGAAAACTACCTGTGATACACAATTCTAGCAAAGCCTGTAAAAGAGTAAGATGCAGTGTATAAGAATTATCTATTTTTAGCCAAATCTACAGTCCATTTGGATGAAAAATTCCCCATCCAACTTCTGGCTTTTAGATTTTTGTAAAAACCTACAATACATTGGCCTTCTAGCAACCATAACTAATTTAAAATTCAATGGAAGCTACCTGAGATATTACAGTTCTAAGCCTGCAAAAGAGTAAGATGCAGTGCATTAGAATTATCGATTTTTAGCCAAATCTACATTCCAGTTAGATGAGAAATTCTCCATCCAGTTGCTGGCTTTTATATTTTTGTAAAAAAAACTACAATGCTTTGGCTTTCTAGCAACCATACCTAATTTAAAATTCAATGATAACTACCTGAGATATTACTGTTCTAGCTAAGCCTAGCCAAATCTACATTCCAGTTAGATGAAAAATTCTCCATCCAACTGCTGGCTTTTTTTATTTTTGTAAGAAACCACAATGCTTATTGGCTATGTAAGAACCACAAGTATTTTAAAATTCAATGAAAACTAACTGAGATATCACAGTTCCAACGAAAGCCTAAATCACCGTTTAATATGCATGAGACATCAATATGTCGCCAAATAAGAATACAGCAATCATTACAAACACCTTCAAGAAGTGTATTGAACTAGCTGCGAATTTAGAATTTTCAAAAAAGGATCAAGAAGCAATTGGACCTTCTTCATATATGAGCTCAGTCAGGAAAAATTCACGGAATTAGAATTCCGTGATAGAATAGTCCACAATATAAACATGGGTCGCTAGCGGGCAATATTAATAGGTAGAGAAGTGTCATACCAAGTAATCAAAACAAAAATAATCGTATATTTTCCAAAGTCCATCTCCATCAAGAAATTAATACAAGTACAGCGCAGCCTAAATGTAATCGATGCGGAAGATCAGGCTCTTCGCATACTTGCCCAACGTGTCGAGCGAAAAATTGGAAATGCCTTGTGTGCATGAAAGTCGATCATATTAGTATACTATATGTCATGAAAATCAAGTTAGTTGTAACATGATTTGAGAATCTATAAACCACGCAGGCGTATCTAGTGTAAAGAGATCGAGATGCCTAGCAAAAGATCTGAAAGTGAACCTAGTAGGACGTAACAACGAAATTTGACACAGGAAGTCCGACAAGTTTGATCAGTGCAAAAGAGTATAATAATAAATTAACTCACAGTGAATTAATTACTAATGACAATTGCAATTTGGTAACAGTCACTCCTCAAGGAGAAGGTACAATACTACTAAATGCTGTAGGTGTGGTGAACGTGAAAATGAGTGAGTAGCGAGTAAGAGTTTGACGTTGGAGTTGTTGGTCGTGGCCACAGATAAGGCATTTAAGGCTTTATTAGGCCGACGTTGGTTGGATGAGACTAACCCGTTTTGGACACAACTAGATTACAATCTATATCTTTAGCCTCTAATATCTATCTCAATTGGAATACGTCTGCCGTTACCGATAAGAGTTCTGTAAACATTAGCAAACTGCATTTATTTTTGTGTGCTTGATCTCTCCGGTGCATAGCAGCAGCTTAAAGTATCCAAAAGATCTGAGAAATTACTCACCATGAATACAGGTAAGGGCCTATTTCAATACTCAATATACGCATCGGAACCTTCCATTTTTTAAAGTGTTATGGACCAACATTTATTGCATATAAGAGGGTGTTTTTTTGCCACATTGATGACATACTGATTGGTAGGCCCACAACAAAGGTAGACTGAGGTTGGATTTGGTATTGACTCGTCTAAATAACCATAAACTAAAAAGTCAACTGTTCAATATTTCAGTCATATATTATCTGTCAATAAAATTAAGCCAAATCCACCGAATCCAACGGACGTACCTCAGTTATAATCATCATAGGTGTTGTTAATTACTACGGGGCTTTATACCCAATGTGTCCTCGGAATTGCGGGTGCTCTACTGATTGTTAGACGATACATTTGAGAAGTCAAAGCAATTAGTCATTAGTAATCAAGTGTTGGTGTTATACGATCCTACACCAGTAATTATTACAACTGATGCATATGACATAGGAGGACCATCCACTATCTTATCGCCAGATGAACGTAATTATTCATGTTTACATGGCAAACAGCTACCGATCATTATTTTACAACTATTTGTATCGTAAACAGTTTACTATTGTTACCGATCATCAGGCACTAAAAGTGTCATTTGATCCGAAAAAGGCGATTATGGCAGTGGTGGCCACAATATTAGAAATGTGGGCATTTATTCTTGACATGTATGAGTACACAATTATACTCCGGTCGCGAAAATAGATTGGAAATGCCGATGCCCAATCTAGATGACCGTTAAACGAAACGGTCGAGTAGTCGAATAATTTATAAATGATTTATCCGTTTTGAGGACTTGCCATTAGACGTTGTTACAATAAATAATTATACAAAGTCTGATCCCACATTAAACCAAGTATATTATCTTGTTATGGTATCCTAGATTCCTAGCCATCGTCAGAAAAACTCAATACAGGTAGGAAAAAATAGTGCGGGAAATGGTTGCTTCTTTAATGGTGATAGATATATAATACAAAAATTTTTTGGAGAAAAGTTTTAAAATTTTTACACGATGACCACAAAGGTACAGTTAGAATGAAAATATTGAGGCGATCGTTTGTTTTCTGACAAAATATGGATAAGAATGTGGAAGTTATGGTAAACTCTTGTGCACTATGTCTGGTCGCTGTAAAGTAAATTCAAAGAAGTGATGATTATGAAACTTACTACTGCTGGCGAGTAGATAGAGAAACGAGGGGAAGTTTTTACAATTTTTGGATAGCAGATATTCATGGACAATGGTCTGCCATTTGGATCTTTTGAAGTTTAAAAATATTGTAAAAGAAATAGTATATAGTTGAGTCATTCTTCTCCCTATCACCCCCAATCAAACGGCCTTGAAGAAGTTTTTCTGTGAAAATAATGGGCTTAAGTTACCACAACATTTAAATAAGTTCTTACTTAATCACAGAAATACAAACCAACAACGACAAGCGACTCATTAAATACTCTGATTTTTAGATCTAAAACTGAGACAGCTTTGATCCACGTCGAAGAGTTCATTTTTCGTCAGAATAGGTACAAGAACCACACAAAAAAATTAGTAAGTCGATGGTACAAAAATTAACAGATTCAAATCTTCAACTGTCAATTAAACACGAGTCATAAAGTCAACAGTCGAGGTTCTTGGTGTCAAGACCACAAGAACAATATATAAAAAAAAGACAAGAAATTGACCGAAAATGAAAGGAATGAGATAAAATGGTTGACTGCAAAATATTTATGACTGTAAGTAAGTAATATACATATTTACTTCGTATTATTTTGAAGAGGATAGTGAGGATGGTACAAGCAGCCTACAATATTGGAGAACTCAGAAGTATCTAGAAAGAGAACTAGACCTCCTAATAGCAGTGCCGAAGAAGGAAGATCACCTAAAATTCCTTGGAGCAGCAAAAGAATCAAGTTTCGCCATAGAACAGCAAAACCACAATACGAAGAGTGATTTGTTTAGGTGATATTTATAAAGACCTATTTAACTATAAACTTTATAATTGTACTACGTCAATTAATCTTCTGCACTGAACTCGCAGATATTTTACTTCATTGGTGAGTGCAAGTGTCTAACCGTTTAACGACTGGAAATTTAGGTCATCTCGTATTTCTTATTTTCTTGTGAACATTTTTTAATTCATGCTGTCTTGCATGTTGGTGGATTTTTTTCTTCGCGAATTCTGCATTATTTTTTTTGTTGGAAATTTCTCGAAATTTCTCTGACTTCTTCGGACTTTTGTTATCGTTATACTCTGACGAAGCAGTGAAGCAATTCCACAAACAACACACAACATTTTATATATGATAGTATATCTCCTAGTACGTAGCATATGAATAGAAGGTTCGCAGTGTTTAATAGTAAAGAAAATTACTCCCTTACTCTCGTCAGGTCGTATGGTCATATGAGCCTCGTCAGATTATATGAGTCCAAAAAAAAAGGAATTTCGTTTGAAACCGAAATGGATTCGCTCAAAATTAAATTACCTTGTTCTAGTTCGCATTTGATAGGCACCATATCGAAAGTCCGTTATGTACAAGAATCGATCAACGGCCAACCAAAAAAATGAATTCACATTAACCGCAAATAATGTGTACGACAAATAACCCAATGCCATACATAAAGCTTCACCAAAAACCCATGTATAATCGGCCACTATCGATGCGGCCGACAATGAACCAATTAAAATGCCGTTAATCAAATCCGATATTGCCAACGAGAATATACAGTAGTCAATTCCTTGTAGCGCTGAATATGGATCTTAGGAATGTGAAATTAATTTTAGAAGACACTCGTACACTTAATATTTTATTTTTTGTCCTCACCCAACGCAACATACACCAACAAAACAATACTTAATACATTCGAGCAGATAACCAAAATCGTTATACCACACACTATTATCAAATGGATTTGCATTATTTTTTAACGAATTTTATGTAGAAACACAATTTTTATTTTTAAGAATTATAATTTAAATTTACAAATAATTGATGACGCCGCATTTCCATGTTATACTAAATGTTAACTCGACGGTTGGTTTAAGAATAAAACACCGATCTATTCTACAATATATTGCATTACGCGTGAACCTATTCGACGACCTGTTTTTAATCTCTGGTACTCCAATTTACAATCTGCATAAAACTGTGCACTGAGCACAAAACACTTTTGGTGTAGAGGGGTAACAACTGACAAAAGAAAATGGTTCTAAAGAATTCCTCTGAACACATTATATACACAGGATTCCTCGGCATTTCTTGAAAAATTCCTCACTTGATGTCTTAAGAGGTTTTTTTAAGATAATACCCCCTTCGTTTGGTATACAGTTAAACGCATAAAATGCATACTCCTCTCGCACATCCTATATACACATTGTTCTTTCATCCTTTATGCCTTTGGATGTTGGCCAAGAAATTAATAAAATAAGAAAGGAAAAACAACGATGTTATGCTTAGAGGACAAAGAATATGAAACGTGAAACCCAAAAGCTATAAGTTAACAAATCAATTCCCTATACATTTTCTAGAACACGCGCCACATGAAAGTTGTTCCTCGTCTTACGTGGATACTAGGTCTACTATCTATATAGCTATATACGCAATACTATCTACACGTCTAGTATATCTGTATCTCGATCTGTATCATATACTCGTATACACTATTATACAATATACTATACAATATACATACTACATATATGCGTGTATAGCCGGTTTTCGTGCAAACATTTTGTCTTACAATTCAGACTTTTTGAGTTTCTAGCCAAAAAAAAGGAGAGTTGTTTTTTTGGTGGTTCACTATTTTATTTATATACGTTTATATATAGGTTATATATTATTATTGCTGTGTTCGCGACCTATAAATTAATTTTTACTCGGACTACATTCAGTGAATAAAACTCAAATCATTCTAAATGGTTTTTAGACCAAAATGCAACTTTACTTATTCATATTTAACCACCGTTAAAAAGTATCCAGGTAAACTCCGCATATCTTACAGAAATGCCATGGAAAATATTTGAGTTTATTGAAATCCATTTTCTACTCACCGAAATACAGCGGGGGGCTTTTGTTCCGCGAACTTTTTCATAATTAACGGATTTAATTCTAGATTTCAAAGAACTTTTGTAGACCTAAAAAATTTTGATATCTAAAGTTTCAATTCGATTGGATAAAAACTTAGGATGCCTATCAAATACGTATATTAAAAAAACAAAAAAAAACGACTATCCCAAGTAACACAAAGCGGTTAGTCATTAGACGTGGTCGTCACGACTACTTAGAGACCCTTTTCTGAACCAAAATGGTAAATTATAAGACGACGCGACGTCGCCAACTGACTTCGTGATGTTTACGTTTCGTAGTCAAAAATTGGTCGAAGTCACATAAGGACTCCACCAAATAGTCTTCATTATTCATCCTTTTTGTTCAAAAGAGGGCTTAATATATGTATGTTTATTAGGGTGGCTATAAATTGTACGGCATTTTTAAAAATGCTTTTCGTGATTGTTCAAGAGATCGTTTGATAACTCTGTAAGGACAAGATATTGATAAAACATGTATTTAGCGAATTTTTATGTTTTGTAGAAAGCATTAACTGAAAAATCTGTTAACATTTTTCCAAAATTTACAAATAGTAAGATTAGACATTGAATAACGCGAAAAGTCACCACATAGACACCTCTATGTTATATAGTTTTTTAAAAACTATGGGGATTAAACTTTAAAACAAGCATAAAATAATTGTTGTATCGCAAATAGTTTAGGAGCTTTCTCAAGTTTAGTGGGAACCAAATATGTATTTTGTACTATCTAGACTCTACATTGTAGAGGCACATTCAAATTGAGCGTGTGGACAATCTGCTATGTACAATGAAATCCTTTAAAAAAAGATTGTATCACCATTTGTTATTAGTTTAAAAATCAGGTTTCAAGGAGGCGTGGGACAAATATTTGCCGATGCCGAAGGCATATAATTTTTTTTTTATATCTTACGCAAGTATTAACTGGCCCTTTTAAGATATTTTTAGTCGTCTGCGGAGTAATAGACCAATGCAGCGATAAACTCCTTAGGCAGGAAAAATTTATGATGAGATATAACAGGCATGGACAGACCAGTCTAAACGTGAATTCATCACCAGACCAAGTTATCAAATTCCTCGATTCCTCGATAAGTTATCAAATTCCTCGATCTTTTGTTAGACCCTTGGGTAACAATGGCATGTGCTTTTAGACCATTAATAGTTAGGCCTATTGAGATCACCACGACGAAATTTTGCGCAGTTCGCCACTTAAGTAACGTAAGCATTCCTTAATATCATACGGCAGAGCAGAATGGTATATCTTCACATCATCAGCGAGGAGAAGATACTTTGTCGATTCGTTAGAATTTAAGACAGATGAAAGCCGAGAGCCGTAGTGGTTGCAGTAACGGCCCTTGTGGAACACCGAAATTTACAAAAAAAAAACTCTTATTGATACATACTATAACCAGATTAAAATTAGGACTGGTATCCATCAAAAAGGCCTTTGCACCAAATAAATCCACCATTTGCTTTTTGACGAGTGTTTCAAACACCTTGGGCAATGCCGGCAAAATACTAATGGGGTGGTAATCTTTAAAATTATGGGTTTTGCTTATTTTAATTTACTAGGAACTCCTTTGATTTGTGAAACAATCATGGCAGCACAACGATGTAAATATAAAATTGAAAATATGTGTAACAATTGGCAGACTAATTGGCGATAGAAGTTTAATAAATTTTAGTGGTATATGTCATCCAAGCCAACAGAGGGCATATTCGACATCAAATTGATCAACAGACGAGAAAGCAAAAGAGCCGTCAGATTTCTCAGATTACACCACATATTACGCGAACCCAATCGAGGATCCGGCTTTGGCCGAAAAAAACGCAACTTAAGCATTACATATGGCGGTGTGAGCCCAATTTCTCAAATTTCAATAGTGAACCAAATCAATGTTTAGGCCCGTTTTTTTTTGCACCGCAGGAAAGCCAGATGAAGCTCCGTTAATGCTCCCTTTATTGTGTCATTGAACCACGGTTTAACCGAATTGATAAATATTTTTGGAAACTTTTTTATGGGGCACGGCGCTCTGAGAGAGTCTAACTTCGTTGTTTTCAAAAACTAAAATGATGAAATTTATATCCGTTTACATAAAGATTGGTTTCCATTAAAATGAATGATTATGCAAATATTTAACTTCAATGTGAGAAAAGTCGCGTTATGAACGCGTTTCCTATGCAGCTATTTGAATTGTAAAATTATAAGAAGCGAAGATGAGATCATGCGTAGACAGCCCCGACTCGATTTGGCTAAAGAGGTGATACATCCGCAGTAAGCGATAAGTCTATAAGTGAAAAAATGAAGTTTGGCACGAAATCAGTTGGCATATGGTACCCACTATTGAGTTGGCATGATGGTATCACTATCTATTTGTGTTTTTTGCCATCCCTCCCTCCCATTTTTACTGCTTCCCCGTCCAAGTCAAGTAGCCCCGACGATGACTCAGTCAGGCGGGGGTAAAAACCAGTCTCAAGCGTGCAACCTCCGATGCTCGGACAAGGTCGGTTGTATTTGCCTTATCCTGTTAATGTGGCTCTAGCGTTGAACCAAAATATGAACAAACCACGACAGCAACAAAAACACAATGTAAAGAGCGTTGATCTTTTTGATCACACCACCTCCCATGAGGAGAAACTGCTGGCCTGCAGTCAGGAGAAAGCAAAGGATGCCGCACGTATCCGACATTAGACTGAGACTCTTTAAACTTCAGCTGCTACGTGCTGGCAACAGTGGCGTAGCTTGGGGTGGGAGTTTTTTCCCCGGGCGCCGGAGCCGAGGGGCGCCAAGAGGTCGCCAAGAGAACGCCGAGAGGGTGCCGAGAGGCGCCAAGAGGGCGCCGAGGGGTGCCGGAAGGTGCCAGAGGGTGCTAAGGGAGCGCTATTGGAGCACCTTAAAAAAATAACTAAAATATATATTCGCTGCAAATAAGTTTGAAATAAGTTTTAATAGTTGAAGTTGCAGTAAGAGCGAAAAATGATCAAGAGATAAACAACTGATGAAATAAAATATAGTTTTTCGAATAAAGTTTCAAATTAAGGTGCGAGGGGCGCCGA
>JANTEX010095548.1:0-15118 GCA_024741295.1 Macrocera vittata
GTAACGGCCGACCGAACGCGCAACTTTTCATCAAACGGTCCAACCTTATAGCGGATCGCCGGTTACGAAGTTACGAACCCCTGCCTATAAAATCATGTATATAGGCACTGAAAAAAAACGTATATGCATGTGACAATTGTTCGTCGTCGCAGTTATAATCGAGAAAAAAAGGGCCGCAGGCCATAGGTTGAGAGCCACTTTTTTACATGTTTTTCGCCAATAACTCAGAAACGGTGGCAGATAGCGGCAAAGTGTCTTTGGGAATATTGAAGGTTTTGAGGTTTCCTTCTTTTTTATAATTATCCCGGAATATCCCAGCCGGATAATGTAGGATAATTTTATGCGGGCTCATATTAGGACCGCAATTTCACACAAATCAAGTCTCCTGCGGTACCCAACATGTCTCCAGCACTTTTACCACTTATGCCGGTCTATCCAAAAATGTATCCCAATTCGACAAATTTTATCCCAGGTTAATATTAATTTAAAAAAGAACTCAATTTTCGCATTTTTCTTTTCCGGATAGCCTTCTACCCGTTAGGGATAGGTTTATTTTCGTTTAAGCGCCATTTTTCAATAGTGGACCGCGTTTGACCAGGGCTCCTCAATTTAAGCCTAAAAATCATTCCAGCTATAATCTCTTTCTACGAATGAACGGTCCGGTCTAATAGCGGATTGCCGGGAAAAAGTTACGAACCACTGCCTATAAAATCGTGTGTATAGGCGCTGAAAAAAAAACTTATATGCATCTGACAATCGCTCGTCGTGGCAGTTAAAACCGGGAAAAAAGGGGCCGCAGGCCATAGGTTGAGAGCCACTTTTTTATAGTTTTTCGGCAATAGCTTAGAAACGGTGCCAGATAGCGACAAAGTGTCTATGGGAATATTGAAGGTTTTGAGGTTTCCTTTTTTTTTAATCATCCCGGGATATCCCAGCCGGATAATTTAGGATAATTTTATCCGGGCTCATATTAGGACCGCATTTTCACACAAATCAAGTCTCCTGCGGTACCCAACATGTCTCCGGCACTTTTACCACTTATGCCAGTCTATCCAAAAATGTATCCCAATTCGACAAATTGTATCCCAGGATAATATTAATTTTAAATAGAACTAAATTTTCGCATTTTTCTTTGCCGGATAGCCCTCTACCTGTTAGTGACAATCCCTCATCGTGACAACAACAATCGGGAAAAAAAGGGGCCGTGGGCCATAGGTTGAGAGCCACCTTTTTTGCATGTTTTGCTAATAGCTTAGAAACGGTGGCAGATATTGGCCAAGTGTATATGGGGACTATTGAAGGTTTTGAGGTACCCGATTTTCGAAATTATCCAAGGCTATTCTAGCCGGATAATTTTAACCGGGCTCATATTAGGACCGCATTTTTACAAAAATCAAGCCTCCTGTGGTACCCAACATGTCTCCAGCACTTTTACCATTTATCCGGTTTATCCAAAAATTTATCCTAATTCGATAAATTTTATCATAGGACAATATTTATACAATGCAAACAATGAACGCAATCGGAATACGGACTGAAAGATTCGATGGAGGTGGACCAAAGTCAATTGGGTTCAGGACTTTGGAGTTCAAGCATCCAGGCTATGAGTGTACTCACAGTCAACACATTGTGTGTTTACATGATGTGTGCATTTAGAGTGTGCTCAGAGTAAACGCTGATTAGACACAATTCACATTGTGTGGATATTGTTACTGGGGTATCAACTAAAGTATGTTTGTTAAGAATTAACTACTGAGTTTCGCTGTACAATTGGTGGAACATCAAGTTAATTACACTACAGTGTATCTAATAATGAATTTCGTCCCACAGATGGACAAAGAGTCGTTATGTAGCACAAATTTTACGAGAAAAACCGTTAGCCGCCACCTCTGTCCGAACCACACAGAGTACTCTACTGCTTCGTATCCAACTTAAACGTTTAGAGACTTTAGACCATTACTTTAATATCGATGTAAGTATATGTGTGTGTTTGTGTCATGTGCAACAATTCAATTCAAATATAGGCCAATCAAATTAGGCAGGTTTACTCTCTTTCGCTTCTCAATTTTACTCTGTGGTTCTGGTATGTGTGTGTGTGTTAATATTCTCTTAAATGTAAGCAAAAGGAGGAGGAAAAAAACATAAATCTGTTGTTTAAACTAATAACTAGAACAATTACCTGGTACAATTATTGATTTCCTTAAACATAACGTGTGTTTCTCATTCGGTTTTGTCCATTTTTTCTTTTCAATTCTTTTTTCTTATTTGGTGTGTGATGTTCATATAAAAAAACATGGTCTTTTGCACAATTACGCACACACACACACACACACGGTTTTCAAATTTCACTAATCGCAACGGCGACACAAACCCCAAACTAATAATGAGGTCAAAAGGCGAAACAAAATATTTCTCACAACTCAAAATTCATTCGTATGTGCATGTGTGTGTGTGTGTGTGTGTTTAGCAAAACTGTTTCGCCGAAAACTATGTCAACGATTGTGGCCCTTGCTGAAGTTGTTGCAATTGTTGCTGTTGTTGTTGTTGCGGTGGTGGTAGTGGTGGTGGTTGTAGCGTTTGCATTTGCGGCGGTGCCAGTTGTTGCATTTGCTGCATTTGTGGCGAAAGCTGCTGCTGCTGCTGTTGCTGTTGCTGTTGCGGTACTGGTTGTTGTAGCTGGGGCGAACTAGGCGACTGAGGTACACCGGCACCGGTCACCGCTGCCGATGCAACAGCAGCAGCGGCGGCGGCGGCAGCGGCAGCCGCCGCCGATGTCGTCGCCACCGAATGCGTTGTCAACTTATGCTTACGGAAATTGGACGGATCACTAAATGCTTTTTCACAAATTTCACATTTATACGGTTTGTATCCGTTATGGATGTTCATGTGCACTTTTAAACTTGACGACTGTGTGTACGTTTTGTCACAGATTGTGCACCGATGCGGTTTGTCGCCGGTATGCGACAATCGGTGCGTTTTCAAACTGGACACCTGACTAAAGGCTTTGTCACACAGATCGCATTTATACGGTTTTTTACCACTGTGCACTTGCATATGACTTTTCAAATTGGCCACCTGCGTATAGGATTTTGAGCACACCGTACATTTGTACGGTTTATCCGGATTATGCATACTCGAATGAATTTTCAAACTGGACATTTGATTGAATACTTTACCACATGTTTCACACTTAAAAATACTATTTGGATTATGTACTTGCATGTGAGTATTTAAATTACGCAATTGCACAAACATTTGACCGCAAACTTCGCACTTTAACTTTGTGTTTTGAGGCTGTTGTTGTAGTTGTTGCTGCTGTTGCTGTTGTTGTTGTTGTTGTTGCTGGCCATCGTTGTTCATATGCTGTTGAGGCTCCTGCTTTATGTTCGTTATTAGTGGCTGTTGTTGTTGTTGCTGCTGCTGCTGTTGCTGAGGTTGTTGTTGTTGTTGTTGCTGCTGCTGCTGCGGTTGTTGTTGTTGCTGTGGAAAACCTAACTTTGGCGCGTGCACTTCGATTATGTGCTGCTTCAAATCGGATGACTGCGAAAAGCCGGCACTACACATATCACATTTGTGTCCGCGATCCGGATTATGGGTATGCATATGGACACGTAAATGTTGCATCAGTCCAAATTGTTTATTACAAATTTGACACTGTAGTCCGATTGTATTCGGTGGCGGTGGTTCAATAAGACTATTATCACCGCCAATAAACTGTTGACTTTGTAATTGATTTAAATTGTAATTTAGATTTTGTGTATAGTGTTCGATTGTATTATCTAACGTGGTTAGACGCACTTCACATCGACTTAATTGTTGTGGATTAACAGGCGTGTGTTGTGTTAAATTCACAAGACTATTATATATTGAATAGTCAATGTAACCGTTGTTATAGTTCATCTGGAAATAAAAACGGAAAACAATATTCACAGTGTTATTGGATTTTCTGTTATTATTTATTGTATATGTGCGAGTATTTGAGTGTGTGTATGTGGATGGATTGCGTGTTCCGACATATGAAATAAATGAATTTCACAATTTCAAGAGTCGCTGCCCAGTCCCAGTGCAATGCGTTTACCAATTTTCTTTGGGGCATGTAAAGAATTTGTATGGCGTTGGGGGGAAAAAGATTTTTCGTTCTTCTTCTTCTCACAAAACGCGAACTTCATATACAAAACCACCACAAAACTCGTGCGCTTTCTTTTTTTTTGTGTTCAATTGCCTGTCACGTTGCGATAAAAGTCCACTTTTTTGAAACGCGTTTTGTCGTTTGGCAAAAAATTCGCGACGCGAAAACTGGGGCACACTCACATGAAATAATAAAAAAAATTGCAATATGGGGGTACTACATTGCAGTGTCACCCTAAGCCCGAACATGAAATGATAACGCGAAAAAGATGATTTGTCGGATTCACATTCGCGAATTAATTTTTCTTCTTTTTTGCGCAAATTAAACAATTTTTTTTTGCTTTTCGTTTGGATGAGTGCACTCGCGGAAATTTTTTTTCTTCTTTCTCGACGTCTTTGCCTCCGTTGCTGCCTGTGTGTGCGTATGTATGTGCAAAATGCTTCGGTGGCAATCTTTTTTTTTCTTCTTTTTACAACAAAAAAAACGGTTTCCGATTGTGCTTTGATTTCTTAGGTTTGCAAGCAGTTTATGTGATTAGACTTTGTGGAATATTCACCTTTAGACATCTGAACGAATTGAAACCAAAATTAGGCCGCCAATAAACGAAAAATTATAATTTTTTGAGTAGTTTTTTAAGGGGGGCGCAGTACAAAAAAAAATTTTTGCTGCGGAAAAAGATTTTTTTTCCAAGAAGACAACAGAATGACGTTTAGGCGAGTTTTTTTTTTGGTGAAAAAAAAATGGCGTGCCGGTGCTGCCTGATTTGCGGGGCTAAGAGGTTTTCGGCCCGAAAAATGGCGGCGAATGCAGCGCAAAAGTGAATTGTAGCAGATTTTTGTACAGGGTGTGTCTTATAGAAATTGAAATATATAAGAAAACTGAGTTAGCAATCACAAAACTTTAAACCTCTAACCTCTAGTATAAATTGAATATATAGGGCTTCAAGTTTTTCTTAAGGTCTTACTAGAGGTTAATGTTTAGAGGTTAACAGTGCTGTAGATTTTTGTTTTGAACTTTGTCTAAAAATTTGACAAGTTTCATGTAACGGCTCAGTTTTGTACCTACATATTACATTTAATTGACATGTTTAGCGCTGCACCTTCTCTTTCTGTTTGTGAGGTTGTGCTTTTTAAGATCCTGCATCAAATCGAGACAAGTATATATTTTCTGCATGCATAATGAATGTATAGTTGTCTCGATTTGATGCAGGAACTAAGAAACACAACCTCACTAACAGGTGCAGTTCGGCGACCCCCGAGTAGGAAGAGCGGTTGGACAATCGTAGGAGAAATCGGCAGTCGCGCCCTCCTCCATCCAAAGGACCTCAAAGTTTGATTTTTCTTTAATTTACTAAATGGTTATAAAATGTATGGCGAAAATGTGAGGTTATGGCAGAATATTTAAGTTTTTCCAAAATTAACAATATAAAACTTTTGACGAATCTAAAATTTTGATAAAAACTAAATTCTAAATTGAAAAATCATTCTATTTTTATTTAGTTGCACTTCATTTATTAATATTTATTAAACAATTTACGCAAATAATGCAAATTTTCATGTGTTTTCACCACTATATTTATTAAATATGAAACTACGATAACGCCATGTAGTGTGCATTACCGCTCCCAATTAAAATCGTATTTCCATCTATTTGATGCTTATAGCTCAGGTAAAAAATACGATTTCAATGTTAAAAGAAAAAGATGCCATTGTAGCGCTAAATGAGTCAATTAGAACACGGGACCGATGATTCTATGGTCGTTGGTTTGTGTCTTAATCGCACCCATCTTTTTCAAAAGATTTTTAATTTGATATTTACTTTAATCATTATAATAAAATTAATTGCGCTGAATGAATCATTTAAATAATTTAAAAAAAAATGCTTTAGTGTCGTGCAAACAGAAATGTATCATGCATTGAAAATGCTTCCTAGTCCGGAAAATTGCTCAAAATATTTTTTTTGTCGTTTCTGGTGATACAGTAGAGTACAACTAAAACTGGCGAGAATTCGGTAAATCGTATGCTAGATTTTTAGAGAATGCCAAGTACTTACCTCTATTTCTAGGGATACAGAGTACAAAAAAGGAGAGAGTCCGATAAAACTCTTGCTTTACTGTAGCCCTAGAAATGATAAAGAAAAAAATGAAGGCAATTTCTTCGGTTAGGATATTTTTTCCTGAATAATAAATTTCCTTATGCATGTCAGTTACCCCGGTTAGAAAAAAATTCTCCCTGATATTCTCAACCAACATTTTTATTTTCCGATATTTTCTTCAGGATCCACAAAAAATTGAACCTGGCACTCTTTTTGCTAAGTGAATTATGATTTTCCCTAAATCTAAGTAGATTTGAATTGTTATTTTTTCGTAATTTTCTTCAGAAAGGTAATTTAAAAAACTATTTTTGAAAATATGTATAACAAAAAAAATCAAATATATTAACTTACAGATGTTTTTGTAATTAACTATTAAAGATGCTCCAAATTCAGTAAGATGAAAACTTGAAGTATTGAATGTTTCCTATTTACACTTTATTGCATTCTTATTATTATTCAAAAATCGCGCGCGATTAACTTTCACGTCACAAAAGTCAAAATAGGGGTTTACTAGAAATATTGAAACATCACTGCGCATATTTTTCGATTTTAGCTGTCACTGTCAAATAACTTATCTCACGATATTACTTTCTCACAATATAATTGAGATTTTTTTCTTAGGCAGCACTATTTTAATCGAGAGAGAAATGAATCGTCATTTTGCTTTTAAATTGTGCGGCAATTTTTCGGTCTTCAAACACAAATTTACATACAAATTACATGAATTATAACTAATAACATGTATCCTAATTCACCATTTAAAAATAGTCCAAATATTGTGAAGTTGCTGCATTCGAAACAGGTAAATTGTGTGATAAATTCCGATTTTTAGCTTAAAAACACTTTGGAGATGCATGTAAAAAACCTTCCGTAATTGTTGCGATAGTGTGCGGAACTGTTTGCATAAAGACACATGCGAGAGAACTGCATTTCAGCATGACCACTTTTATTCTCATTTTCAACTTTAGGGTGTGTGTGTGTGCGTTAAGCGAGAATGCAATCTAATTTTCACAACCATTAGCGGGACTTTTTAAATTTCTGTTACAGACAGCCCGTACGCAATATCTCACCGAATGGCTTTGCATATCGCCAAAAACCACAATAATCCGCGTTAATCTCTTGAAAACTACTCTATCGGCAGTCAAAGAAATATTGTTAAATGCTCTGAAACAACGATACGAAAATGAATCGATTAAAGTGTTTGCAATCGAACAGTTACCGGATGTTCTGTGTATCGGTGATTTGAAACCGGTCGCACAGCCAACGACCAACACAACAAATAAAGTGTACGTTGATCGTTTATGTGCTGCGGCAATTTTACGTGGGGCTCATTTATACGCACCTGGAGTCTTATCAATGACAGCTGGCGCAAAATTGAATGAGCCTATCAACATTTTTACAGAATTGGGTAAATTACGATTGAAGGGAAGTAAATGCAATGACGAAACAACAGATCAGGATATTTTTCTCGGCCATGGTATCGTTCGTATGCAACGACATGAATTATTTAGCACCAACGGCAAGACAAGGTACATTTATTAAGGAACACAATACTGCAGTCTTAACCGTGTTATTGTCAATTCAATTCGTTTACAGTGGCATTGCCGTAGAGATGACAGCCACCCGTTCAGGTGTCCCGTCTCTAGGCGACTCTTTTATTCCAATCGGACATGGTATGTTACAAAATCTACCGTCAATCATCTGTGGTCATGTTCTAAGTCCAAAACCGAATGAATTGATTTTGGATATGTGCGCAGCACCGGGCAATAAAACTACACATTTGGCAGAGCTCATGAACGATACTGGCCAATTGATTGCACTCGATCGTTCGGCAAACAAAATCCGAATAATGCAACGAACCATCAACCGTTTCGACCTGAAATCGGTTCGTTGTTTTGCATACGATTCGACGCGAGCATTACGTTTAGATGATGAACACATGGCGGCGGTTGAAGACGTAAATGAATTGAAACCGCCATTCAGTCGGTCAACATTCGATCGAATTCTATTGGATGCGCCTTGCAGTGGTTTGGGAAATCGGCCACAGCTTGAGTATAACTGTTCGGACGAGGAATTTCTATCGTATCCGATGATGCAGAAGAAATTATTTCGCACAGCTGTGCAGCTGTTGAAAGTTGGCGGTGTACTGGTGTATAGTACGTGTTCGGTTTCGTATGGTGAAAATGAAGATGTTGTTCGATGGGCCATTGCTGAGTTTGCGTCATCCTTGAAACTAGTGGCAGCCGAACCGATTTTCGGCGGACCCGGGTGGAGTGATGTTGGTCTTAGCAACAATGAACGGTTTGTAGATAAAATGAGTGTAATACAAGCAAAACGTTAAGTGGGATTGACTTCCACAGAGTTTTAGTTCAACGTTTTGGACCCGAACAAGATGCGCTTCGGACACCTGACGACATTTATCGCGATTCAATTGGATTTTTCATTGCAAAATTTGTGAAGCAAACCGAAAGCGAATAAAATCCAAAAATGAAAAATGCATTTTGGAAAATTGTATAATCTTTGATCATCAACATACACTAGCCCACACACTCGAAACTAATTTAAAAAAGGCACACATTGATTCACTGCATTGATGACATTGTCGGCTGTCTAAGATGCATACTTTGTGCGGCCGTCGGAATTGTGGTGCAACCAACACACGTGTGTAATGTGTCATGTATGAAAATGTCACAATCAATGCAAAACATTTGCTGGCACTGATCACACTGATAGATACTCTTATCGCTTGTATCGTTAAATACTTTTTGGCACGCATAGCATGATTCCGATTGTCGGCTAAACGCAATCTCTTTGAAATGATTGACTGGAAACAGATGATGATATGATCGAGCCAAATGAGGTGCCGACACTAATGTTAAGCCACACGATATACATTCAACGGGTAGCTCACAGTATTTGCTGCCGCATTGTGGACAATGATAGCCACCGGCTGATAGTTTACTAGGATCGTCTGGATTGTCGACGTGACTACATTTTTTGAAAAGTTTTATTAACATTCACCCGAATGCCGATGAGATAAATGGATTCCAAATCAAACTACTCACCACATGCACATCGTCAACGGTGGATCTTTACCTTCGTCACTTTGACCATGCGGAAAGCCCATCTTAATCAGCGAATTTTCTTGTGTTTGTGCAGCCGGTGGCGGATCAATGTGCTGAAGTAGTTGATCCTTGAAATGTGCATCGTCCAGCACAGCTCCATAAATGCCACCCGTTTCCTGTGCCAAATGGCGACAAATCCGAATTTCAGCCGATAAACTGATTATCGACGAACGTATGCCTTCTTTTTTCATTGTTTGTATCGTACCGAGTATGTCGGACGGATCGCACGTTGTTAAACTGCCCATTATCACCAGTACTTCACGGCTAGCATGTGACGGTATCATTTTCAGTGTTTGCAATGCCAAATCGAGTCCGTTCTGTAGCGATGGTTCACCGGTTAACGGTATTTTGTGCAGCATTTGTATGGCTTTGATGTGCTTACGTGAACTGCCCGTCAGATCGGATAGTTTTTCGGCTCGTTTACTTTTCATGACAATTATGCCAATTTGACTGATTGGATTTTGATCGAAAAACTCATCGATAAACATTTCCAATAGTTTTACGGTGCACAGTAGCCGGGTCGGTTTTAAGTCCGGCATGGACATTGCTTCGGAACAATCGACAACAATGAACAAATGTCGCATCATACCAAGTCGACTGTGACCCTTCTTTAGAGCTTGTCGCTTACGCTTGGCCTTTTGTATGATATCGGCGATAGCACCGTCAACGAGGCCATCGTCATCCTCTTTAATTGCTTCCCTGGAAAATTGGGAATTTTTTCCGTTTTTATTGTGCAAAATGTTCGCTCTCTTTGCGCATGCAAATTGTAATTACTGCTATCCGGCTTACCATGTTTTTTCGTAGCCGGTTTCCCATCGGTATTCCTTTGGATCTTCTTCGTCTGCCATTGTCTTGCGCTTCAATTATAATTCACACAGGCTTTTTAGGGCAGAAAACTAATAAAAACAACAATTTTATACAAAAAAAAAGCCTGAAAATCGGCTGTTGATGGTAGTTAATTTTGTTTTTTTTACTAAACTGTCAAAAACTACTCATTCTCATCACGCAGTACAGATGAAAATCGTACTAGTTTATGCGTGACTATACGCATACGATTAAGGAATGTCGCTCAGTTTTCGGTGGGCATTAATCGGATTTCGCCGCCGCCATTATAGCGCTGCTAATTAGCGATATTGCAGCCAACTGTCAACGTTCCAAAATTAAAAGAACGAAGCAAATACATATTTTTTTCTCATCAAACAATAAACAACCGAAAGGAAGTTGCTGGTTTTCGGTTCGATTTTATGTGAAAAATTAATAGAAAAGTGAAAATTACTCGCTCGATATTGAATTGAAACGTTTAAGATTGGCCTCAACCGGAACGGTATGTAAAAAATGGGTTAATTTTACAGAAATATATTGTACCTTTCGCGCCACTCTGAAACTTTACTTCTTGTGATTCTTGAACCAATTTTTTTTTGTTTTCATGAGAAATGAAAACGGTCGTGATAGTGTCGGTGGGATATTAGATAGCTCTTGCTGGAGCATAACAGAAGAATCCCGCAGTGTCCTAGCAGAAGTAAAATGCGTTTGTCAACACGGAAATTATAGTTCAATTCAGCAGATCGGAGAACTTATGGTAATGAATGACCAATGACTAGTATATCAACCGAGAAGTGAACCTTTGGGGTTGCCAATAGCTCTAAAAAGAATGATTTACTTGTATTTTTTCTGTCATTTCATCCAATGTTTTTGTTTAATCAAAAAGAACATCTACGGCTTATGTATAAACTGTCAAGAACCACAATTAGAAGTCGTCCGCCAAAATTTCAGTGCTTTCAATTCCAAATGACAGTATTTTCAGTTTTCCATTGTTTGTTTGAGTTGTCAGTATGTTGATTTGTGGCCCTAGGAACTCAACATATGATAGTCGAACCACTCATATAGTTTCAAATTGCCCTTTGTGGACATTCGGACAATTGTATGTTATGGATGTTATCGGAGCAGTATGTCATGCTGCTTCTGGAGATTTCGAAGCCGTTAGTTGGTGATCGACTCATTTTCATCAGATGTATTGATATATCCTGGCGATGTGCCAACTCTCGGCTATAATCTGTGTTTTCAGCGACACATTAAACTACAGCATTAACGTTTCCATATCTTTTTCACCGAAATTTTTGGTCATGATGACGGATATCGTTTGTTCACATGGCCTTCGATGATTTGAGGTTTTCGATTATAGCCTTGATAGGTGGTTAAAGAAAAACAAATTTTCTTTGGACGCCGAATCATGACAAAAATGTTGATACACCGCGACGCATTTTAAATAGCGATACCGTAGGCTACTTTAACTTGTCGATGTAGTTATATCAGATGCAAGTCTAGTGGCGTAAACGCAGGGCATAGGGACTTTCCCGATTGGTAGGGCCTATCTCCGGCGAAACATTTTGGCTGAACGTCTTCGCTACTTTTAAAATGATTAAGGCCTTCTTCGCCTTATTTTCGTGGTTTCTGAAGGGAGATCCAAGTTCGAATAAAAAAAACTGAAACTCTGCTGCAAGATCAGCGACAACAGTCGTAGAATAACTGTTTCTTTTGGGGGGTACATCATACCAATTAGTGAAGGGGGCTTATCTGCCTGACCCTACTCCGTCAAGGGAGCTACAGAGTTTAAAAAAGAGCATATTCTAATAATCAACTGCCAGTTTGGTAGAGGTTGTAGTCCTTGTTTTTATGGAGATCGCTAGCTGTACTATGCATCGAGCGAAACCAGATTGATACCCTGACAATATATTTGTTTCCACAATATACCTAGTGATTTGCTTTCGCAAAAAGTACTGGTAAAATACTTATAGGTCTATAGTCCGGTAATAGATATGTTCTAGATGACCTATGAACCGGATGAACTTTAGCAATTTTCCAGCGAAGAGGCAAAGTCGTTTAGGTGAGTACATAAATGTGTGTGATAAATGGCAAAATATGAGGGTAAATCAATCTAAGAAGTTTTAGTGGAATACCGTCAACACCAATTGCTTCAGATTGTATAGATCTTATAGTGAATCATACACATCACCATCCGTAACATTGTGAAAGAAGAAATCAGTATCCAATTGATGATGAGTATTAGATATATAGAAGGTAAATTTAATGCAGCAGCATTATTGCTAGTATTGATATTAATATCAGGTGCGAAATCCATCTACAGAATGGTTTATAGGCGCTTCAAGAATACCAGACACATCTGAGGTTTTGCCATAGTTTAGCTGGAGGAGACAATGGATCAAGTTGTCGAGTATAAAAATGAGATTTGGCGTTGCGAATACTTTGCACCCCACGGTTTCTAAGAGTTTTCCAGATTGTATTGTGATCGGGATTACGAGTACGTTTCCTACTACTGTAAGCTAGATCACGCTCAAGCATCAGCCTTTCTATATCAGGACTAAGCCAGGGATTTACTTTCGTATTCAATCTGAATGTCCTTATCTTAATATGTTGATTAAAGAGTGTCAGAACTTAACTATCAACAAAATCAACCTTTTCATCAATATCCAACATCTCGTATACTGTATTCCATGTTCCATGGAAGTCTGTAGAAATCAATAAATAATCTCTCCTGATCTACTGTTTTGTAATCTCTAATCGAAACAATCTTTTGTAGATGAATCGGAACAGTAATATCATACGAAATGTACACCATGTCATGGTTAGAAAATCCAGGAATTGACACCAGAAAATGGTCAATTTGTTTTGCTGAAGAATTAACAAAATGTGTTGGCTGATTTCCAATTACAGATAATTAAAACTCCTCCAATAGGTCTCTAAAATCTGCTGGTGTTGTTGCAGGGTATAGCATATCGTTGATTAAATCTCCACCCAATATTACATGTTCATATAATGGCATGAAATGTGCCATTGCACTAAATAGTTCACCAAAAAACGTTATTATTTTTTATTTTATAGTAACCTTGAGGTTATGCTTCCCTCCAGATCAAACTGGAAGGAGCGTCGCATACAGCCTCTACTCAAAGATTGTGTAGTGATTTACTCTGATTGTTTAAGTGTAGACAGTAGGAGAGAGACGGGAGTGCATTCAGATAATCTTAGTCTAAATTTCTCTATATCCACTTCAATTCAATTCAGAGCTCGTTAATGACTGTACAAAAATTCTAAACGAAATGACTCATGTGGTTTCTTTGACTGAAGGCACCTGTGGGTACTTGGTCACAGGGCAATACCGGGTAATGAAAAGGCTGATGAACTGGCAGCAATTGGATACCCAATTCTATAGCCAATTGGACAGTCACTTAGATAACCAATTGGATTGCCAGTTCGATGCTCCCGTTTCCGATTGGCAATCGAATTGTCTATCCGATTGGGTACTTAATAGGGAATCCAGTCGGGTATCCAAATAGGTACATGACAATGAATGACGTTTTCGCACTCATAGGGCTTAATGGGTTAAGATAGATCGGAGTCGTTTTATGCACGTCTTAATTGGCGATATGAATTTGAAGGTAGGCGTGGACAGGGTTTATTTTTGAAAGAAAAATTGTATCAGTTAAGACGCATCGTGAAGTCGCTATTAACAGGTACAGGCTACCAGACTGCGATTGCATTCAGGCACCTATAGTCTCCACATGGACGCCATCTCTGCGGACCATATGAAGTTAAGAGAAAGTAAACGAAGAAGATTGTCGGCTGATTCTGAGCTGGAGAGGCGACTTAGGTTTTTTCCTTAAAGCATTTATAGGAAATATAAGGCATTAAGTTGCAATCGACCGAGGCATTATATTGCAATGCCTCGAACGAGACACTAAGGTGCTGATACCTCAAAGTGTTAACGCTAAGTACGAGGCATTAAGGTGCTGGTCCAAGTAAGTGGCTTTATAATGCTAATGCCAAGTACGAGGCATTAAGGTGCGAATGCCATATTGTGTTAAGAGCTTAAAACTTGTAAGGCTACGAGGCAAATTACATAGTTATTTTGATTACGATACAACCCTCTTATGTGGCCATTTAGGCAACCAATTTTGCATCCAATCGGCCATCAAATTGGATATCTGAATTGGGTACCCAAACCAATTCGATTCTAAATCGGATAGCCAATTGGCTAATAAATTTGGTACCCAATTGGATACCCAATTTGATGCTCAATTGGATGCCCAATCGGATATCCAATTAGGTACTCAGCTGGATACCCACCTGAGTACTTAATTGGATAGTCAATTGGACACTCAAATGGATAACCAATTGGATACCCAATTGGAAACCCAATTGAAGTGCCAATTAGCTATCCAATTGGATACTCAAAGTGGATACACAAGTGGATACCCAATTAGATACCCAATTGAGTACCCAATTGGATATCTAGTTGGATACTTAATACCCAATTGGATACCCATTAGATAGTCAGTTACTCAAAACCCACAATTTTTCCTATATAGCACAAGAGAACTTATATGCCATATATTAGAGCTATAAGTGGATAATTTGACTTGATTAATTGCTTGGGTATCACTCTATATATGCGACCAGCACAATGCGGCAAAATAGCCAGGACTAAAGCAATATATTGAGATGCCTCGTTGATATACCTATACCCAATCGGATACGCAATTGGGTACGCTATTAGATACCCAATTGGATACCTAAATTGGATACCCAATTGGACGCCCAATTTGATACCTAATTAGATACTCAATTGGATACCCAATTAGTATCCAATTGGGTATCAAATTGGGCATCCAATAGGGTAACCAATTGTGTATTCAATTGGGTATCCAATTAGTTATCCAATTGGGTATATAATTCGGTATTCAATTGGCTATCC
>JANTEX010096659.1:0-15106 GCA_024741295.1 Macrocera vittata
GTTACGCCACTCCTCTGTCAAGTTCGGCATAAGTTCCATTTTGTTACGCCACTCCTCTGTCAAGTTAAATCCTCTTTGCACTACAATGCAAATAGTGTTTTACCAAAATTTCCTCTTGTCATTATAATGATATCGTTAGCATATCCTTGGCATTCGATTTCCTGTTCTCAGAGATATTCTGGTTTATTGGTTTATACATCACTTGTGGTTCCAAACTAAGGGTGACAATGCGTCATTGACAAACATCAAATTCGTTACTATTTCTGCTATTCTCGTGTGACTTGCTCTCTTTCGGAATGCGTTTTACTCTGGCTTATCTCCATGGCTTCGGTGTGAGTCCGAGTGCCAGACTGCTTCTAAAAATATTAATGAGGTACAGCGTAAGTTTCGATTGGCCGTTTAAAAGTAATGGTAAAATTAAGCCGTCTACTTCTGCTGTTTTAAGTGGTTGAAGACGCTGAAGTTACTCAGACTCGCTTTATCTCAGTTCTCTTCTTTAATTATCCCGATTCCCGTCTCTAGATGTTTCAGCTACAGATGAAGTTTGGGTGTTCTTTGCTATCTGAACATGTTCTCTCATTTCCTTTAGTCTCTTTAGTAAACTCCTCGAGATCAAAGAAAATAATTCCATGGACCGACAAAAAACGTTCGTTTGAAACCATCAAATTACTTTCCATTTTGCTCATCCTTGGACTGCCAGACATGATATCTAAAACTTTCGCTCTTCTTTGACTACAAAAGAAGGTGTGTTGCCTACACTACCCTCCATTACTCTGTCAGCTTCTGTACTTTCCTCTTGCCATTTTACTGGTATCTTCAACATATCCTTGGCATTCCATTCTCTGTTCTTAGAGATATTCTGACAGTTGATACATCACTTGGTTTCAAATAAAGGGTGACAACGCCACCTTGAGAACATCCTATTCGTTACTGTTTCTGATGTTTTCGTGTCATATGCTATGCTATGCTGTGGATAGTTTCTTCTTTTTCTCTGCCGTGTTCTCAGCCAGAGCATTTGAACTTTACCGAAACGATAAAACAAAGTGAAGCCTGCTTATTTCACCAAATCTGTCGATCCCTCGTCGATGCCTACGTTCAGAAGCAGTCCACCATCCTCAGTTATGGTGCTGATTTTCTTCCAGGTGCGCTGTATTCGTTCTGGGCGACGAACAGCAGTACAACTGCATCTTGTTTCGTACATTTCGGTAGAAATACCGAATTGTCTCTAGTCTCTTTTTTTCTTGCGCAACAATTTTCAGTCAGGATACTCTTTTTCAGTAATAGGTTCACAGTCAGTGACAATGAAGCCAAACTTAAAGTGAATATCCTTAAACTTTACTTCGGTGTTCTATCCTGTGAGTATTTTATCTACTCTGGAATGACGACGCTTAGCGATGACAGATCTCATTGTTAGTTTGAGTTTTATAGGAGGAGGTGAGCGATGGTTTAAAATTCAGTGGATTTTCGAGGAAATGGTGGGGATTAGGATATCAAAAGGTTGAAGGGCAGTATTGAAACATTAAGTTAACCTTACACTTATTTCTTCATTATGATCAGTACTGAAGTAAGTTGTCACACGACGTTAGGACACTACATACGAGGATAGCTGTAGGATCGAATCCTGCTTCGAGCAATCAAGAAAAGTTTTTGTTAAGTGTACGTTTAAACTCACGTGTTTACTCGAATTTTAATGCGAAGAGACTTATTTCTGGCGTGAGCCTCGTGAATTCTAAAAGTGGAGCAAGTTAATTTTAATGATTTTTCGAGACATTTTTCAAATCAAAGTCAAGCTGCTGAAGAGGTTGAGGTTGGCAATGCATCACTAACTGAACATGTGATGAACTCTACTGAGTATACCTATATGGCTTTTATTTAACTAGTATTACTGGATGTTGCCGGAGCTATTTCACGAATTAAAGTTGTCATAGTGGATAACATACAGTTGAATTTCGTTAAACTGATGTTGTCTCTGTGATTTAAATTCATCTTACAAATCTTCAATCATTTAATTTCTTCTTTAACTTTTTCGGTGCTGTGCAGACGTTCTGAAGTTCAGCCTGTAACCTTTTAAGGTTATGATTTAAGCCGATAGTATTTTGCCAGCACTGTCAAAATAATTTAAAATAGTCGTTAAATGCCAGTAAATCGTCGAGGTTTTAAGATAAAGCAATATCACTAGTTAAAAGCTATCCATCAGCATCTCTGCAAAAACCGAATATATGGCAAATGTATGCTTTAAAATTGATTTGGAATTTGGGCGAGCATTAATCCATAGTCGTCAAGTGATCTTGGTAGCTCAATATGCAGAGCAGTGGAGTACCAATCCATTGGTTGTTAGTTCGAGCCCAGTTCAGTATTGTGGATTTTTTCTAAATCTAAAGTGATCATGTTCTTAGAATTTCCTCTAAAGTATACAAGGTATTAAGAAGTTTATGACCGCTTTATAAAGTTTATGGCTACGGCTAGCGCCAAATTTTTTTTATTTTGGTTAAGTCTCTGTAGCAGCATTTTCTGGGCTATCTTAATTTAGATTTAACTCAATTAACAAAGTGTCTTTTAAGTTCGTGTATCTCTTTGTGGACTAAGCAGCATTACGGATCTCTAAGGGATTTAAAAGTGAAACAACTTTCTACCTATTTCAATTCAATTGGCTACACTGCAAGACAAGATACGTTATTTATCGATAAATTATTACAAAAACCAAGTGATAAGAAATGTCGATTTGTGTCTATCTAAAGCGTAAGGAGTATATCATTTATCGCATATCAATTGTTTAGGCAATGAGCTACATATACAAAACAGCAATTAAATGAATTTAAAAATAAAAATTGTCCCTTATAATTGATTTTTAAATGTATATATAGTAATGGCTTAAAATATATAGATTAATTATAGTCTTCTTTTTTCTATCTTCGCACCACTTTCAAATTAATTCCTCTAACCGGAGCTAAAAGAATTGTCTTTGCACTGAATGCCAGCTCTTCGTTTTGCTGGGCCAAATTAAAACTGTATTTCTGCAACGACATCATAAGGCCAACTTTTGTCTGTAATTTACCAAGACGCATACCAATACAGTTGCGAGGACCATCACCGAACGGCATGTACGGCATATCGACAAATGATTTATCTGCCGTATTTTCTGCTCGAAAACGATCCGGGTTGAATTGCAACGGATCCGGATAGTATTTTGAGTCGCGTTGAATTGATACGGACGGTATTAGAACGCTGGTGCCAGCTTCAATCGTTAGATTTGTTCCTGGTAATTTGTAATCTTTTGTGCATTGTCGATTTAGCATCGGTGCGGCGGGATATTTGCGCAGTGTTTCTGTTTAATTACTAAACATTAATACCAATTGATTATTTCGTTTTTTTTTCTCACCATCTATACAACATTCCAAATACTTCATTTCACTCGCAGATGTATACGTTATTTGTCCATTGTATTTTTTGGTCACATCATCGATTTCTTGTTGTACCTTTCGTTGAATGTCTTGATTTCTGGCCAGCTCATACAGACAGTATGACATTGTCGTTGAAGATGTCTCAAATCCGGCCGCATAAAATACCCATGTTTGTGCTGCCATTTCATTGATTGTTAACTGTTTGCTCTCTGTGCAAAAGTGAAATATTTCTAAATTGTAAACCAAATGTGTTGCAAAAATGCGTTTACCCTTGTTTCTAATTTGTGTGTCCCATTCGTCATCCTTTTGAATTTGTCCGGAATTTCGTAACTGTATCAGCAATTGAAAGAAATCCTTGCGAGACACATTCTTTCCTTCACGATATTCGACAGTGTTCTTTACCAAATCCATAATGAATTTTTCCACATCGTCGTCGACGGTCTTTAATTTCAGCCACTCGTTCAGTTTTGGGAATATTATTAGGCCTAGTAGGCGAAGGCCATTTTTTAAATTTAACGCAAATGCCTGAAAAGTAATGTACACTCAATGAATAATATTCGCAACATCTATATTTGAGATCGGTTTGCATTACAATGGCATCTTGTCGACAGAGCTTCAACGTATCATCTCGAGTCCAAAACATACTATCATTATTCACACACTTACTTTTCGTCCTGCCGCCCGAAACGGATCGTCTGGATTGTCAATTGTATTTATATCGCAGCCAAATGCAACCGACGCAATAATATCCGTTGCGAATCGTGCGGAAATTTCTCGCGCTTCAATTGTCTCCCGTTTGGTGGCCGCTCGATCCATATAGTTTACCAACGGCATACCACAATCGACCATTGTCGAAAACATTGCCTTCAGCTTACCGGACGTAAAGACTGGCGTCAATTTCGTTCTCATATTTCGCCATTTTTCGCCGGTCATCGAAAACAAATGACCCGACAACGGATCTTTTTTCTCGTCAATATACACTCCACGATCGGTAAAATATTGAAAATCCTTAATAAGCACTGATCGAATTATTTCCGGATCACGTAACACTAACATTGGACGAAACATGGCATATGTGCCGAAAAATGGTTCTGACGTTTGATGGTAAAGCCTTTCGACAACGTCACTGAACGATAATTTCTGACGAAAAGCGGCACCGAAATTGCCAAACGGGAAACTTGCCGTGAACGACTTAAAACCACGACGTTTCCAGTAGTCGAATGCATTTTGAACGTAAAAGTAGCCGACAACGAATGCAATTGTTAGCAATGCGGCCAAATCGAAACTAAGCTTTTCAAATAAAATTGCCATTCTGCTCTGCTATTGGCTTGGCATTTCATGACCAACTAATCACGTCCATCTGTGGTCAAATAGTTTTTAAAAGCGAGTCTCAACTTTAGAAATATTCTGCAATGTAATAGATGACTCTTGTTTTCGGTACCTACATGCGACTATATATTTAGTGTTATCCAAAAAAAAATTGCTTATATACATATTTAATTATATAAATTTGAATAAATATAAATGTAATAATTTATTCAAAGATACCTAAATAGTGGTCCAGCCGCTAGAATGCTATAAGTATTTTTTTATACATCATACATATGTATAGTTCAACATTTCCGATTATTGTTTCTTTGACATCGAACATACTGTTTATTCTTTTTACATAAAAGCGGTTTGTTAAGCACGCAATAAAATTCGAGTGATTGATTTTCAAATAAACTACGTAATAATGGTTTAAGAACCTTTCAACGTCCTCAAATCTTCGAAACGAGAAATGTTCGATATTTGGGTTGAGATTATTCTCAAAGAAAAATTAATTGAGTCTGATACTGTGTCAACATTTTCTGTTAAGTCGATTACATGAACTGAAGCCAAATTCAAACTGACTCATTAAATATCGCAGACAATCTTACCTTCGGTCTTTCCTGAACAATTATGAACTCATTAAATGAGTGCCATGAAGTTAAATTGCCGCGTTCAATACAGTTTTTTTCTGTTTAGAGCATTAAACAATGAAACGATATTTTAATTTTGGGTATGTCTCTCGATTTGAACGACTCACCAAAATATGTCTCGAGAGACATCTTTTTCCTTACATAATTCTTCAAAAAAAATTTAGCGATCAAATCTAGTACTGTCGGTTCCGGTGGCCTTGTTTTACCTGTTATATTGCACCATTTTAAACGAAACTATTTATTTACACGCTAAGATTTTCGAGCTACGAACTAACATCTTTCGGTTGGTTGGCTTCACTTGGTTTCAGTGACAAGCGAAATCGCCCCACATTACTCGTGCCGTTAGATTGTTATCTTTCTGGTATATTTACGTATTCTGACCAGGTCTTTCCGATTACCTTGCATGAGACCAGCTTCTTTCAATTTGATGCCTTGCGCAGATATAAAAGGTAAATTGTTCTTACTACCGAATTCACGGACGGATGGACTTGTTCAGCTAGAGAAATGTTCACACATGCTCCCTGTCTAGTTAATTTATTCTCCTTTTAGTTTCCCTATGACCGGGAACCTAAATGAGGGATAAATTGCAGTCGTTGTCGAAACATTTCATCAATAGTTCTGAGGTGATGTTAGAGCGGAAATCTCGGCTAGGAACAAGCTTGCATTATATAGATGTATCTAGAAGATCTAAAAATACTCTCAGGCTTACTAGTCCATTTTTGAACCGTTCGTATAGATTATCGCGTCAATTCATTTCTTGAAAGAATAATCGATTTTGCTGATTTATGTAGTTTGGCACGGTTCTGTCCCTAGAAGGGACAAGATAAACCTATCCACCCAGTAGCCCACTGCTCTTAGCCTTACTGCACTGCATGCCGATAGGTTTCTATTGCATATATTAAGCGGAATTAGATGCAATCACAGAGAGTAATTACATCTACTTGGTGTTGCATGGTGTTGTACTCAACGCTTCTGTGACGGAAATCTTTGCGCTTCTTTGTATCTTAGTTAACTGGATCCAATTTTACTGTTATTCAAGTTTTGACCACCATACTAGTGAGCCATAGTAAGTGATGATCGGACAATAGTGGAGTACATTCTCATTCTGCTGCAAATATATGTAGCCACACCGTCTTCTTTTATTACTTACTCTATGTTAATTCTCCAGTTTACCTTATGATCCAGATTAACAGACAAATACTTGACCGTCGAAAAAGGGCTACGCCATCTTATTTCGGTTGCGTAAAGTTGGGAATTTTCGTTTTTGTTGGAAAGAAAGTTCAGTCTTGCTAGAGTTCCATTTTCAAGGCTTCCTGCCTGATCTTTCTTATTGCTGATAAAAATAATCCCGACATAAGAATGGCTAAGTCGCGTGGAAATCTTAGTTCATAGTTCTTCCAGCTGCCATAGTATTTATCCATCGCCGGTGAACAGAGCTGTTGCGATAAAACTCCTCTTTCGAATGTACCATTGTTGACTCTTTTAATTATCCGGATTTGAGATTATGCAACCAACTATGTTTGAATTTGATGTGTTTTTATAGAGTACGGCAATCAATTTTCTCGCCCAATTTTTCCAGACAACATTCATGGTCGGTATTTATAAAAACGTGCCGGATATTTAAAAACGTTTTAAATAGTATCGATAGAACAGAGAGAGATAGCATATAGCTTCTTTGACATTATGGAATTGACCATTAATGTCTAGGAAGCCATGTAGATTTGTGATATATCGACAGTTCTACTCATCGCGATTTGTTTGGTGACAATCAATTCGTTGCCGCTACTCTATTGCGTAGCTTTTAAATAGGCTCAACACTGGTTCGGGTCCTATAAAATTTTCTATGACTATGCTTGAGGGGGCCGTTTTTCAGCATCGATGCTAAATTTTGAAGCACCGGCTCTACATTAAGCGTCGGTGCATTTATGATAATGATTCAGAGCTTATTTTATTTAGTTACGGTGCATAGTTTTCTAAAGTTTTAGTGCAAATAGGCTCCATAAAATTGCGGGAGTGACCTGCAAACTACCGGAAATGTCATATTAACCCCGGAAAGTGATATGTGAACCACCAGAAGCGATATGTTAATCACCGTAAGTGAGCTGTAAACCTCCGAAAGTGATATATACTCCACCAGCAGATATATGTAAACCACCAGAACTGACCGGATAGTGATATCTATTTCCTACGTCAGTGACCTGTAAACTAGCGGAAGTTATATGTAAACCACCGAAAGTGACCTGTAAATTTCTGGAAGTGATATGTAATCCACCGGCAGAGATATGAACTGTAAACCACCGGAAGAGATACATATATAAACCAGCGACAGCGACCTGTAAACTAGCGGAAGTTATATGTAAACTACCGGAAGTGGCCTGTAAATGTCCGTAAGTTATATATAATCCACCGGCGGAGATATCTTAACCACGGAACTGACCCGTAAACCATTGGAAGTGATATTTAAACCACCGGCTGCGATATATAAACCACCGGCAGTGACTTGAAAACTACCGGAAGGGACGTGTAAACCACCGGAAGTGTAATGTAAACCAACGCAAGTGATATGTAGTCCACCGGCAGAGATATGTAAACCACCTGAACTGACCTGTGAACACTGGAAGAGATATGTAAACTACCGGCTGTAATATGTAAACCACCGGAAGGGACGTGTAAATCACCGGAAGAGACGTGTAAATCACCGGAAGGGACGTGTAAACCACCGGAAGACCTGAGGTTTACATATAACTTCCGGAGGTTTACAGGTCAATTCCGGTGGTTTACATATCATTTCCGGAGGTTTGCAGATCAATTTCGGTTGTTTTCACGTCTTTTCGGGTAGTTTAGGTAATTTCCGGTGATTTAGATATCTCTTACGGGTGTTAAGATATCACTTCCGGTAGTTTACAGGTAACTTTTAGTTGTTTACACATAACTTCCGGTAATTTACTGGTCACTTTCGGTAGCTCACACCTCTCTACTGGTAGTTTAGGTCACTTCCGGTAGTTAAGATATCACTTTCGGTGGTTTACCGGTAGCTTCTAGTGGTTTTAATATCACTTTCGGTGGTAAGAATAATTTTCAGTTTAGTGGTTGTTTTCATTGCTCCAGTAATGCCAATACAGATAGATATCGCGGTTGTGAGCTCATGACTCACCGCGCGCTTATTGTGCAACCTTAAACCATATATTTTATTTAAAGGACAATACCCTTTGATAATTTATGCCTACCTATGTCTCATGCGGCCAACTGTTAGCTGCCTATAGCCCGCGTTAGAACTCGCGCAAGGGTTGGGCATTCTTCAATATACCACTAAGATTGGGTACCCTTACTTGAGTCAAGGTAACAACACCAGCTAATTCGTTAAGAACATTTTTACACTCATAAGCGCCGACCTTGGTTCCACAGCACTTAGTATTTCCAGGGTAGAACGGCTGTCTAAGCACATACAAATTTGTGTGTGCAAGTCAGCCATCTGTTTCAACCTCTGAGCGCTCACAAATGTCGCAAAAACCTCTTCTTGCAACACTGTCGAGTATGCTCTTAGAGGGATAGCGACATTTAGATTCAGATCATCTAAATGCACTCCTACTGTTCAGTCTCGAACCATCAGATCACTACACAATTTTTGAGTAAAGACTGTATGCGACCCTCCTTTCAGTCCTCACTGTAGGAAATCATACCCTCAAACTTCCTATCAAAGTTATAAACAGGAAGGATTTGATCTCCTTTTCATCTAAAATTCCTATAGATTTCAACCTGCTCATCGCCTCCACATGACAATAATATTAAGGAGCCGTTCGACACCATGCACGGATGGAATGCACGAATAGCCTTTAGAAGCTTCTCACTTTCAAGCCTTATCCAATACAGTTTGGAATTTAGCCAAACGCCTACTTATATCCATGGTGAGACTCATCAATGATACAATCCGGAAAGTAAGGCCGAAACAAGTGCGGCATTCTCTCTACATCTGAATATGCCGTCATGAAGATTTATAAGACCTACTTGGATGCTCCTTGGGGGAGTGATTTTTCTAATCTAGCCGTTTCGTTGACAGTGTTTATTTCTGAGCAAAATGTCTGCTACGACTCTCTCTGAGCATTTCCAATACCTTTTTTGTACTCTCGTTATGATGATCTAGCTTTCTCCAGCGTTGGATGATTAAATCTTTTTACCCTATTTTCAGCCTTTACCTGTCTACTAGCTGCCGGAGTTCAGAACGCCGCCAAGGGGCAATCTTTGAGTTTCTGGAGACTATAATAGTACAGAATACTTCGAAAGTTGTAACTAAAATATCGGTTTCACATTCAACCGAGTTTTCCAAATTTTCTACTGTCGATGGGAAGTCAGTTGGCTCAATCTTATGTTAAAGAACGCTATCAAATTCATCCCAATCTGTTCGAAGAGGATTCCTACCACAAATGCGCCTAATCAGAGTATAGGTCTTAGAGAAAAATTCGACGATCAAATAAAGAAGGTTCAGACGAGACTTTCAAATTTTCGATATCCTGTATCAAACTATTAGATGCCAGGGTTATATCAATAACCTCTGACCTGTTTTTTACAACAAATGTAGGTTCGTTTCGCAGATTCAATACTTGCTGGTCGGTACCAATATTAATGTAATCGTAAAGTAACTCACACCGTCTATTAGTATTCGTACTACCCCAAACCACATGATGCGAGTTTGCGTCCATGCCAATTAGTAGTTTGGTTTTCTCCTTGATTCGAGTCCGATGGAGAGATTTGTGTATCATACGGTTGATTAGACGATATCCCCTCTACCGTAACCTGTTTCCCTGCTGTCGACCACTAAATCCGGGTTGGAAAATTGGCTTAAAACAACCAAATTTAAGACCAGCCTACCCGTGATAAAAATACACGCTCCTACATTGGTGCTGCTTATGTTGTAGAAAGACCACGTATACATTGGTAATTTCTAATACGACCTCCCTTTTGATATGACTTCTGTGTTAGTCTTATATTAGCCCACCTAGATGCAAGATTCTGCTAGATGTTTCTCATCGTCACCTTGCATTTGTGCAGGTTGCCCTGAAGGATCATCAGGCTATCGTTGAACGCTATCACTCATTTTTCCTCCTTTTGGATGCCCGGAAACACCATGTTCATGCCGAAGAAGAGTCCTTCTTTATGAATGGTTTAAAGGGCCAACAATGATCCCTCGTCAACCCAAAACCTCAGGCACTGACCACCTGTATCCCTCTTAGTCCTTTCGACGAACAGCCATGACTTAACCGGAAGAGTCCTGTTCTAAGCTTCCAGCTTAGTCACACATTTTCCAACTTCCTCAGGAGTACCAGAAAGAAAAATGAAAATGAGTGACAGCCTTCAACTCAGATTTCCCAACTACACGAAGGGAGGCATTGACCTAAGTTCCTGATGGTATTCGAGAGCCAGTCTCTAGTAAGCGCGTCGGTACAAATTACCCTGTATACACCCTTCAGTAGACCGAATCAGCGACAAATCCTCCCAGTACGATCACTTGATTACATCTAGGCCACTATACCAAAACGGCATATTTGACCAGTCTGCGGCATTTCTCTTTCTAATGAAAAGGACAACTGACTTTATTTTTGATTGACTGTCATTTCATCGCAATACAAACCATGACTTTGCCAAGCATTTTTTAATGACTCAATAGCGAGGGGGTAACTTCTTGAGGGATGCCTGGGATACCGACGAGGAATTTCCAAGGAATTCTCGAGCAATTCTGTGGAATTCCCAAAGAATTCTTTTAGTTGAGGAATTCTATGGGACACATTTTTTAGTAATTACCCCTTGCTCAATAGACGTATCTCGAAAGATCCCTAAATTTTCAAGTGAGTACAGAATGAAGATTGCTGTAAGCGTAGGGCTTTTTCATTTCTATTTACAGCCTGATAAAGAGCTGTATTAGTAGATTTTACGCTTTGATAAGCATAATGATTTGCCTTTAACGGTTATTTCATAAGAGGAACTCTTCTAACGTAGCCGTCTATCCTTTTTCTAGTGTTTTCAGTAAAAAACTCTGTCCAGAGTAACTATGGAGATGCTAATACCCAGTCTTGTTCTGATAGCACATGACGGTTTAAAGTTGAAATTGACATCTGTTGCAGAGTCTGATAACCCGGAAATTGATATTCCCACTCTCCGTCATCCTTTGTATGGGTTTCTTGTTAAGTAACGAAAGTTACAGCTTGAATTGATGAGTTTATCGACAATATTTTGTTTGGTCTTGCTGGCCCACTATACAAAAATTACACCATGGCAAATGTTTGGCTTTTCTACGAGCACTTTTAAATTTCTTTCTTTCAGTACTGCAATGGTCACAGATAGATCGAATATTTAAATTTCTAGCATCTTAGATTCTAATGATAGTGCTAGTATTTCTGTAACCAGCTGACACGCAGGCCAACAAGGCCCATTGTATCATGTTTCACCTGGGCCTACAGTTTTTGAGGTGATATCCGAAGCACCCTGTCTTGAATTAAGCTTCATAATAGGTAACGAGATATCAGCCTTTCGTCTTATTGGGAATCTGATTGTCTGTATTATGATTCCAAGTTGAAATCGTCCCACTAATCTTAGCAACGACTAAGAAAATGGTCCTCGCATTATACTACCTGGTAGGCCGCGACTACCTTTAAAAGAATCAAAGCACGGAAAGATTCCACCATCCACCACATGCTCCCTAACCAACTCTGACAGACTTTCTTTAACATTAACACAGCTCGGTCGACACCAATTTCTTAACGGTTTTTCCTGCCACATGCAAATGGTATTTCACCACCTCACCGATCCGACGCTTGAGCTTCTTTGTAACGACTGCCCACACCTTCTCTTCTATGGCTCCTCTTTCAGCGACTTGGCTTCATATTTTGTTATGATTTCTTCCTATCATACTCTGACAGCGTTATCACTCTTTCGTTTTTATTTTACCTCAACTTACCGAGGATAAAAAGCGCTTACGTCAGAAGTATTTTGTTAGTCTTTGAATTTGACTAAAACCGGCTAGACTCATATACGTTGTTTTAGTCTGTAGTCCAGCTAGATATACTCAAAACTTTGTCGCTTAAAGTATATCTTTGGCATTAGTATTTGGTTTCAGGGTAGAAGAGATATGTCTGGCTCTTTCTATCCTATAGTTAGGCTCACTACCTGCCTCTTGACTAGATATCAGTAACTTGCCTTCAGATGAGTTTGTTTGATTTTTATTTAGTCTCTTAATATTTTGTCCCATGATTAAGACCGTTAGAGATACTGCACATCCTGCACCACGCAGCTATAGCACGGTTATCTAACCGTAGTCTCGTTTTAATTTTCACCGAAACATTACAACAAAATAATCTGTACAATTTTTCATAGTTAAAAGGTACTCTGTTATTTCTTTCTTTGACGAAACTCTTTTTTTCCCTTACAAAACAATTCGGCCTTAGACGACAGTATTTAATCCCATTTGGTTCCGTAAATAATATATAAACAGTTTATCAAATATATCCTTTTAGTAATGGAATTCATTTTCAACTACTTTCTACAGAATACCTTTAAAGGTATTCCGCCAATCGGTGCCAAAAGAATTGTTTTCGGACTAATTACCAATTCCTTTTGTGGTTCAGCCAAACTATATTTATATTTCTGTAGCATACTTAGCAGGCCTACTTTTGTCTGTAGTTTACCCAATCGTAAACCTATACAGTTTCTAGGACCATCACCAAACGGCATATATGGCATGTCAACAAATGATTTGTTTGCCACATTTTCCGCTAAAAATCGGCTTGGATCAAATTTCATGGGATTCGGATAGTATTTCGGATCACGTTGTAATGAAATCGACGGTATAACAACACTAGTTCCTTTTTCAATTGTGCAATTTGTGCCAGGTATCTGGTAGTCCTTATTGCAAATTCGGTTGAGCATCGGCAGTGACGGATACTTTCGAAGGGTTTCTGTCGTAAGACAGGCAAAAATTAGATTCAATCTTTTTTTTTAACAATAAACTGTGACAATTACCATCTATGCATGCTTCGAGATATTTCATTTCACCAACTGACGCATATGTTATTTGTCCATCATGCTTTTTTGTGATTTCATCAATTTCAATCTGAACTTTTTCTTGGATATCTGGATTTTTCGCCAATTCATATAGACAAAAAGACATGGCCGATGAGGATGTCTCGAAACCGGCCGCATAAAATACCCATGTCTGAGCAGCCATTTCATTAATAGTTAGTTGTTTGTTATCTATAATATGTATTTTACAATTATTTATGAAATTATTGCTATTTACAGTTGTTCACAACCTTTGTCCTTGATTTGAGTATCCCATTCGCCGTCCATTTGAATTTTGCCAGTATTTCTCAGCTGAATTAATAGCTGAAAGAAATCCTTACGTGACACTTCATTTTCTTCACGATACTCAACATTTTTCTTAACCAAATTCATAATGAAACTTTCAACATCGTTCTCTACGGTTTTAATTCGAAGCAACTCAATCAACTTTGGATACAGAACGAAGCAAAGTAACCGCAGTCCATTTTTGAACGTTAAATCAAAAGCCTTAACATAGAAACAAGAATCACTTATTCATGGGGATCCTATAAAATAAAAGTCAATAGTTTATCGTATATACCTTTCGTCCAGCAGCCCGGAACGGATCATTAGGATTATCAATTGTATTTATGTCAACACCAAATGCCACCGATGCAATAACATTTGTCGAATATCTGGCAGCCAAATCACGAATTTCAATCGTTTCTTTACTACTAGCCGCTCGATCCATAAAATTATTCAGTGGTACACCACAATCGACCAGTGTCGAAAACATTGCCTTTAATTTGCCGGACGTAAAAACTGGCGTTAGTTTCGTTCGCAAATTCTTCCATTTTTCGCCAGTCATGGAAAATAAATGTCCCGACAATGGATCACGACGTTCATCGATATATACACCGCGATCGGTAAAATATTGAAAATCTTTGATCATAACGGCTCGTATTATTTCCGGATCGCGTAACACTAGCATTGGTCGTATTGTGGCATAGGTACCGAAAAACGGTTCATTCGTTTGGTTGTATAACTTTTCAATAACACCTACAAACGGTAATTTTTGCATAAACGATGCACCAAAATTACCGAATGGAAAACTTGCCGGAAACGATTTGATGCCACGCTTTTGCCAATAGTTAAATGCATTTTTAACATAAAAATACACAAAAATAATTGATAATATAATGGCTGCTAGAAAATCTGTCCACAAACTTTCGAAATATATGCCCATTTTGTTTGGTTTATTTTTTGTTGTCGTTGAGATGCCGGCAATAAAAGATCTTATTTAATAAATTTATAACACTAAACTAATTTTGATTAAAGGTACATATTTTATTTATTTTCGTGCTACTATCTGTTATTTTTTTTTTTTAGAAATTGTTTATCGTTTAATCTGCTTGATAAGAAAGTGCACATCATTATTATTTTTATTAGTTAGGGAGCGGATAGTTGTGGTAGCGTTTTATTTTGCAAAGGTTTACTATATTTTAAATCTCTATCTAGTATTTGATGTATATTCAGTACAAGTTTTGAAATATTTCCCAAGGCATTCTTTAATTAATTTTGTGTCCTTTTCGTAA
Source organism: Macrocera vittata (assembly GCA_024741295.1). Lineage (NCBI taxonomy): Eukaryota > Metazoa > Arthropoda > Insecta > Diptera > Keroplatidae > Macrocera > Macrocera vittata. The sequence continues at coordinate 14,986 of JANTEX010096659.1, forward strand.
CAATTGCGTTATGGAAAAGTTATAGAATCCGACGCCTGATTTTTATTGAGAAAATATGCTAACTTTATTTGAAACTCTCTCTCTCTCTCTTTCTCTCTCTCTCTCTCTCTCTCTCTCTCTC
>JANTEX010097770.1:0-15105 GCA_024741295.1 Macrocera vittata
GTGACAACAATCTCTCTTTTCAATTGATATTTAGATTTTTTTTAATTTCATATATATTTTCGCATAGACACACATTTCTTTTTGTGTCTACAGCTCCGCCTCAACCGGTCAAAACTTTTGAACCACCCCGATCCGACGAGCAGCAGCCTGGAATAAAAATCTAATGTGTGTCCGACCGGTAGATGGCAGGAAAGTTAGCTGTAGGTAACAAAGTGGCGCCCAAACAATAGGCCAGTTCATAGAGTTTTGTACATTATAGATTTCATTTTTAAAATTTTAAAAAACAATAGCCCAACACAGTTTTTTTTTCTCGAATTCTTAATGATTTTCAGCCATTTGGCTCTTCATGTTCATTTTTATCTTGACTGTTGCTTAGGTAGTCCAAAGTAATCCGATAAATATGCGTGCAGATCCGAATTGGTTAGCAACCTGTTAGGAAATTGAGTTTTTTGTAGTTTTTTTTTTGGACATATTTTTTGTAGCGATTACATGTAACATATTTTGACCGACACGTTAGGTAGTCCTTAGGGTGTTCCGATATGTTTTTGTAGTTTAAACTAAAAAAATAGTGTATATTTTTTATTTATTTTTTTTTGTCAAGAATTGCTCAATTTATTATGATTTTTTTTTTCATTCGTTTAGACTGACGTAATTGGTCGTCCAATTTTACGTTCCGACGTTTGTATTAATGATCATAGTAATATTGATTTCATAATTTTTTCTAATTTTTCATTGTAGTCAGATAGTTAAAATGGTGAAATATATTCTCTGTTTCAGGGATGATTTGAGATTTTATTTTGACTGTATCATGGTGTAGTTCATATGATATCCGATGGAAAATCAAATTATTTTTGATCTGGAAAATATTTCTTATTATTTTTTTTAAGAAGAGATTTGTTGTTGGCACAGGGTAATCCACCTATGTTTAGTCATCGTAAAGCACACACAGAAAGGAACGCTTTTCAAATTACACAGAATTTATCAATCGTTATACGAGTATTATTGTGTATATTATATAATTATACATTATTTTCTAGTTATTTACATTTTTTTTTTGTTATATTTTTGTGTTTCCTTCGTAAAGAATGTTACAATAGTACAGCTTTCTTCTATATGTAGTACTTCTATATACTTTACATGTACTTTTACCGAGACATTATATATATATACCATAGATACTGCTATATATATTTAGGCCCATAATATATCTCAGAGTATTTGTTATTGAGTGATAATATTAATAAATTTGTCACTAGTTTTGTTGATTGTTTAATTTATATACATATTTTTTTGTATTATAATTAAGTGAACATATAATTTATTTACAATATTAACTATATTTATTATATACTAAACTTTAATTTTATGCATTTTTTCGCATGCATTTTCGTGATAACTGCAACGTGTTACTACCTAAAATAATTATCTATATTCTATACCCTATCCGATACAGAGTGTCGCATAGCAAATTAGTTTATTTTTCTGGAAAATAAATAAAACAAACTTCATACACAAAGTAACGTTTTCTTGTCGGAATATAAAAAAAATATATATATATATATCATGGAATTTAGTAACCTTCAATCTGATGAGTTAGAATACGAGTGTTTGTTGAGAAGTGTGGACGGCACTTCTTCAACGCATTTAGAACAATTAAAGGCTCATCAAAATTCCGCAACAACTTTTGATTTTAATGCCGTATGGCAGGGTAAGGGTTTGAACACCGAAATTACTTTGATAAACGAAAGAGGAGAAATCATCGAAAGGCAATTAGCCGGCGCCATTTCTGAAGGAGATCTAAGTAGTTTGGAAATTATGGAATCTCGTCTACTTCATTTATTGAATCGTATAGCAACGATAGAATATCTTTCTCCAAATTTACCGATTTTGATTAGAATGAAAGGTGATGTTATGCGAGTGTTAGATCAGGCACGAGATGCCATAGGAATTATTGGTGGTCCAGCGCCAGAACGGATTCCAAGTCCATTCGGAATTCTTGATTTTCCTACAATTCCATTAAATTCGAAAACATCAAGTGTCAATAATTTGGGTACAATTCCACGAGCACCCGTCCAAACGAATCGCAAAAAACAGCCACAGAACTTTAACTTAAATGTTGATTCTCGTACAACAAATATACTAGCTAGACATGATTATCGACCAAATCAATATGAACAGACTAACAGACGACCTGTTAATAATCAACCTCGAAATGGAAATTTCAGTAGAAATCCGTTAAATCAAAGCAGATCAAATGATTCACAAAGGGACAATCAATTCCACAACAGAAACCAAGCAAATCGTAATCGACCAAACAATAATCTCGGACAAGAAAATCGTGGCAATCAAAATGAGATAGCTCAAATAGAAAGAGTCACAGTAGGTCAAACGTCAAGAAGCCCACTTGCATCTTGGACCATAAAGTTCGATGGAACTGAGTCCTTATTGAGTGTGGAGGAGTTCATTTTTAGAATTGAGATAATGGCTGGCGGTGAAAATGTACCAAGCCAGATTTTAGCAGCGGGACTACATTATTTATTGTCAGGAAATGCCTTAACTTGGTTCTGGCTTTTCAAACGCCAAAATCGTAACGCCACATGGGACGAGCTGCAAAGAGCAATTCGAGCCGAATTTCAAAGTCGCGATAGCGACTATGAGATAAGGAAACGTGCAGACTCAATGCGCCAGAATACTCGAGAGTTCTTTAGCGATTTCAAGCTTAGAGTAGAGTCAGAATTATCTAGACTTAGAATTCCAATTTCCGACAATGATAAGCTGTCCATGTTGAAGAGAAATGTAAGGCCCGAGCTCAGGAAAGCGTTGTTTTATAAAAATGCGCAAAATACAGTCGATTTGACAAATTTATGTAGGGATTTTGAGAAGTTGTCTAATCAACTTGGCGAAGACCGTCCAGCAAATCCAGTTCGTAGAACTGTCCATGAAATAGACAACACAAGTTTTGAATATACCGATGATTATCGCCCAGCATTTGCTGAAAATCAATATTTTTCGAATTCGGAGGAATCTGTTAGACAGGAGATAGCTCAGGTTGATGCAGAAAATCATTCATCTTATGTTCTTTGCTGGAACTGTATGGACATGGGCCACATTTTCAAAGAGTGTCCAAAGCCAATACCGTCGGGACGTATATTTTGTTTTGGATGTGGTGCACCAAACATTTTGAAGCCACACTGTTTAAGATGTAGAAACAAAATCCCAAACCGAAGGCCGAACTCGACGTTTCCAGCGGTTCGAGTTCCGGCACCAATCACAAACCCTGGTCAATCAGGTGCAATTCCGTTGGTAAGACGACCAAACCCGCAAACGTAGATCAATTAACTTTAGTAGGTGTTGATTTAGTCAGTAAGTTAGATGGTAAAAGTGATAGGTTTAAAAGAGGCGTAATATTTTGGCATCTTAGGAAAAAATTTAACGAAGTGGTCAGCAGTACCAGTTTCAAACAGGGAAATTATTCCGATCCACGACCATTTTTGAAAATTGAGGTTGCTGGTGAGGATATTGAAGGGTTGTTAGATAGTGGCGCGACCATAAGTTGTTTAGGGCACGGAGCTCTTGAATGGTTAGAGAAAGTTGGAATACATTGGACACGTTTAAACTCATCAGTTCGCACAGCTGATGGTAGTCCTCAAGCCGTATTGGGATATTTCGATACCTCAATTAGGTATGGAAACTCGATCAAATTGTTTCGACTTTACGTTGTTCCGGGTCTTAGCCAGTCGTTATATTTAGGGATAGATTTTTGGCGAGCATTTGGAATTATTCCAATGTCTGTTGAAGGGTTAAGTGGAAATCTCGCCGACGTAATGAACGATCCAAAATCACATAATTTGACTGATGAACAATTGTTTATGCTCGCTAATGTCAAGGATACGTTTCCAAATTTCGCAAAGGAAGGGTTAGGCCGAACAAACTTGATCAAGCACCAAATCGATGTGGGTGATGCCAAGCCCATAAAGCAGCGTCACTACCCAATATCGCCAGCCGTACAAGTTTTAGTTGATTCAGAAATTGAAAGGATGTTGCAATTGAAAGTTATCGAAGAATCGAAATCGGCATGGAGTTCACCGATTGTTATAGTTAAAAAGGCAAACGGCAAGCCAAGACTTTGTCTCGATTCCCGCAAGTTGAATAATGTCACTAAGAAGGATGCATATCCGCTGCCTAAAATTGATGGTCATTTGGGTCGGTTGTCCAACACCCGATTCATTTCGAGCATTGATTTAAAGGATGCTTTTTGGCAGATTGAGCTTGACGAGGAATCGAGAGAAAAGACGGCATTCACAGTAGCAGGTCGTCCTCTTTATCAGTTTCGAACAATGCCATTCGGTTTGTGCAATGCGGCACAATCAATGTGTCGATTGATGGATAAAGTTATTCCGCATGAATATCATGACAGAATCTTCGTCTATATCGATGACCTATTGATTGTGTCTGCAGATTTCGAATCGCATATCGAGCTGCTAAAGTTGACGGCAGGGTGGCTCCGAAAAGCAAACTTGACGATTAATGTCGAGAAGAGTAGATTTTGTTTGCAAGAACTAAAGTATCTCGGTTTCGTAATCGGTGACGGGTGCATTAAGGTCGATCCGGAAAAGATTAGTGGCATAGCTAATTTTCCAAAACCAACAACGGTACGACAAGTGCGTAGGTTTATGGGTATGACCGGTTGGTACCGCAGATTTATCAGAAATTTCTCGTCACTAGCTGCCCCGTTGACTGATCTGATATCAACCAAAGTCAAATTCGTATGGAACAGTGATGCACAATCAGCATTTGAAAAATTGAAAGACGCGTTATCTACGGCACCAATACTATCACACCCAGACTTCAGTAAACGATTTTATATACAGTGTGATGCGAGTATGTATGGAATTGGAAGCGTGTTGTTTCAACTTCATGACAACGGCAAAGAATGCCCAATTGCATACTTGTCACAAAAATTGAACACCGCCCAAAGGAATTATTCGGTCACTGAGTTAGAGTGTTTGGCTGCTGTGATCAGTATTAAGAAATTTAGGCCGTATATTGAGGGAATGCCCTTCACTGTCATTACAGATCACGCGAGCTTGAAATGGCTGATGGACCAGACCGATTTAGCCGGCAGATTGGCGAGGTGGAGTCTGAAACTTCAGGGTTTCGATTTCACAATCGAGCATCGCCGAGGTAAATTGAATGTGGTACCAGACGCATTATCCCGTGCATTTGAGAATGAAGTTGGCGAAATTAACACACAATTTGTACTTGACTTGGAGTCAGATGATTTTGTTTCGGGAGAGTATGCCCAAAAACGCTCCGTAATAAGTGATAACCTAGAACGGTTCCCAGATTTTAAAATCGATGGCAATTTAATTTTCCGTCGGGTTGCTTTTAGAGGTCAAACAGAGGGTGACACTGAAAACAGTCTGTGGAAACTTTGGATTCCATCAGGTTTAGTTAAGGAACTCGTTCGACAGGGACACGATCCACCAATGTCGTCGCATTGTGGAATTGCTAAAACTCTTTCGAAACTAAAGCGTCATTACTATTGGCCTAAAATGGCAGTTGATGTTCGGAAACATATCTCGGCCTGTGTTATCTGTAAGGAGACAAAAGCGCCAAATGTAGTCTTAAGACCATTCATGGGAGGCAAATTCAATACTGAACGACCATTTGAACAATTATATGTCGATCTACTAGGCCCTTATCCGAGATCAAAGTCAGGAAATGTGTTTATTTTGATAGTACTAGATCACTTTTCAAAGTTCGTTCTTTTAAAGCCGTTACGCAATGCAACAGCTAATCTTATAGTGAAGTTTCTCGAATCAGAAGTATTCCACCTATTTGGCGTTCCAGATTCAATTTTATCCGACAATGGGAAGCAATTTGTTTCTAAAATGATGGAGGAGTTGTGCAAAAGCTACGGAATCAGACAAATTTTTACGGCTATTCATTCTCCCCAAGCCAATGCTTCGGAGAGGGTGAACCGTTCAATCTTATCGGCCATCAGAGCATATATCAAATCCGACCAAAGTACATGGGATGAAAAACTAACGCAAATTGCTAGTGCTCTACGCAATACCGTCCATGTAACCACAGGCCATTCGGCGTATTATTTAGTTTTCGGTCGTCACATGATTACGCATGCATCAGAATATAAATTGCTAAGGAAGTTAGATGCAGTTAACTCAGACATAGAAATTATTGATTCCGATGACATGGCTCAATTGATAGGAGAAAGCGTTCGTAGGAACATGCAGAAGGCACATGACAAAGGTGTTCGCGTCTACAATACGCGTGCAAAAGACATAGATTACTCGCCGGGACAGGAGATATTTTATAGGAATTTTTCTCAAAGCGATTTTGAAAAGGGCTATAATGCTAAGTTGGCCAATAAATTCATTCGTGCACGAATTAAAAGAAAATTAGGTCACGCACGATACGAACTAGAAGATCTTGCTGGCAAAACTATCAAAGGAATATATCACGCCAAGGACATTCGTCAATAGTCGTTGTTTTAATTTATGTTTCTCCTGTTTCATCAGTATAAGGTATTATTCATTTTCATGTTTAAATCAATCGGGAGAGTGATGTTATTAGTTCCTACATAATTGTTTACATCATCAATATAAACTCCATGTACAATATAGTTTTCTTAAGTTATATAGGTATGTTTATAAATTATTTCGTAATTTCTAATTTATTGTATATATGTATTTATAATTATTTTACGTACATATATGTATATCAAAATTCTTGTTTTGATTAAAAGTTTAGTCCGGCGAGCTCAGTCGGTAGAGTATGAGACTACGTAAGGGTGTGGGTGTTCCCCGCGTTTGAATAGGCCGTTCTTTATTTCCAAGTCTGTTGTTTTAGGGGACCTGAGCAACCAACCGGCTTGGTTTGTTACGATTTTTTTTTGTTTTTAAAAAAATGTTGAACGGGGTCTTTTTAAACTATTACGTTCCACAAGTACCAATACCATCTGATAGGCATTTGCAAACTTTTGCTATAAAATGGTTCGATTCTGTGCTATCCATAAATTTAATATTAATAAGCTCTGTGTAAGTTTCCTTTAGAGGTTCAGTGAGTCAGACATGCGCAAAAATGAATTTTGGCTAACCGGTTTATCCCTCTTCTTTGCGAAAACGATTGATCTGGTTCGGTAGAAATTGGACCACAAATATTATTTCTTTCTATTGCGAGCAATCAAGCCGAAAGGTTAAAATGTTTTTTTGATCACCGCAACGGTGACGGTAGTAATTTTTCTTGCAAAAAAAAAAATCTATATAGTTTGGATACGAGAGTATCAATATTATTTTTTCTGCGTTTAAATTTTTTTTATAAATATTAAACCGGAGAATTGTGAAAAATATTTTTCATCGGCTGAAAATTAAAATCGGTAAGATTTTTTTTTCCCTTAATTTTTCTCCTGGTCCATGTGTCGATTTTTTTCCATTTTCTTTTGTTAGAATTGGAAATTTTTTCCACGACACAAGTATAACGGATCGGACCGAAAAACAAAACCACCAAGGCAGTGGATGGCCGGCCGATCCTAAATTCTAGCCACGACTTGGAAAACTCCGATAAAAATTGCTTGTAAATGATGATTTAAGCACATGGTCGAACATTTTTTCTACCGTTCACGTATACAGCAATTAACCACATATAATACAAGGGCGTGCATATGAATATCTACATCTACTTACGTATATCTACATTTGTGTAGTTTTGGAAAAAAAAATCGTAGTGTTAAATAGAACGTTTAAAAACTAATTTTCTATATACAAGATATGAGTAGAATTTAATTTTATATATTTTCACAATTTTTGAAATAATTTGTAGTCATATTACATTTTTTTGGTGTTTGTGCGAATATTTTTTTTTGATTTATTTTGCTCTATAATTTCTTTTACGGTCAAAGTGCATTTTGGCACAAAAAAAATATATATATATACATATAAGTATATAAATATGTATATAGAGAAAGATTCTTCGCAGATTCATATGTATGATTGTACATATATATAGTCAACGTCGTCGTGGAGCGCTCAACGGCATCGTTCAACTATATTTGAATGGGTGAGTTTTTTTTATATATACTTACAATATTTTTTTCTTTTTCTAAATATTATTTAAAAACAAAATTGTGAAGTGCTAAAATTTAAAAAAAAAAATATTCAAAAAGCAAACAACACAAAAAAAAAATTAAAATACGTAATTTTTTTTTTTGGTTGTAAATTTTTATCTTCTTTAATTTGTTTTTGTAACATATATAAGTTCATTCTAAAGTGCATACATATGTAAAAAGTGATCTATTTGATATTTTTTTTTAATTATCAGATATTTTGATAGTATGATTGTATAATTTAATACAATCACAAATCAATTTATATAAATTGATCATACTGCGCACCGTAATTTGGACGTAACTTTTCTTGAACTTTTTTTTTGTATGTTGTACAATATTCCTGTATATGGCGTATATGTGTACAGACTTTAGTTAGTGCAAATAATTAAAAGTTATATAGAGACTTGCTTATATAGTGAAAAAGCTTTATTCATAGTTTTTCAGTTGCATTTTTCATATTTATGTTTAAGTTCATGCAACACAAAAGTTGCGTAAATATTTCTATTCAATTTTTGTTGTTTTGTGATTTGATACAAAATGCAAATCAAACCAATAGAATATAGACTATTGAGTGTACTGTAGGTATATTTTAGTCATTTACAAAACAATAAATGCTAATAATAAATATAATTGTTATGATTGACGTCAAAGTTTTTGCCATGATCAACTAAGAAGACATTGTGTTCCTTGAAGTGTGTGTGAACGATGACGCGAACAGGTGAATAGCCGCATCATCTAAAGCCGTTATGGGGGTGTCTAGTCTCTAGGTACTCATGGGGAAAAAGGTTGGGGCAAGGATGTGTCCAGCACATTTTGTGTTTTGGTGAATGGTGACAACAATCTCTCTTTTCAATTGATATTTAGATTTTTTTTAATTTCATATATATTTTCGCATAGACACACATTTCTTTTTGTGTCTACAGCTCCGCCTCAACCGGTCAAAACTTTTGAACCACCCCGATCCGACGAGCAGCAGCCTGGAATAAAAATCTAATGTGTGTCCGACCGGTAGATGGCAGAAAAAATAGCTGTAGGTAACAACCATTTGGTCAAAAATTCCACCCATATCGTTCCACAACCACCGTATTATCTGATTTAGCACCGTGTGACTTCTGGCTATTCATTACGCTTAAGAGACCACTCCGGGAACACCGTTTTGACACGATGGAAGAGATTGAAGCCAAATCGAAGAAGGTATCGATGACCATACCGAAGGAAGACTTCTCAAAGTGTTTTGATAATGGGAAAACCGTTGGCATGAGTGCATTGGAGTCGAGGAGGATTATTTTGAAGAGGATGAAATTGATTTTAAAGAGAAAAAATAAAGAATTTAAAAATTAAAACAAAATTCCGAGTCACATTTGTACACAGATATGCATATTAATGTCTAAAATTTAGTTGCTGTACATTCTTTTTTCATATCTTCGCATATAGTTACACAAAGTAAAATACTCATATTATATGTACAAAGTACAAATGATTCCAATCCAATCCATACTTTTTATGATGTCGCTAAAAACGGTCACATGAGAAATAAAACCATGAATATTGTTTACCTAAGTTTGTTTATTTAGTGTTGAGCTCATTAGTAACTGTAGGTAAGCATTTTTAAATATTATTTGGACAAAGAAAATTGTGTGAATAAAAATCAGATTTGAACTAACCATCAAACGAAACAGTATTTTTATTCGGAGTGCGGTTGAAAGGGTTTAACAGTCACACTTGCTTCAGACAATTCGAATAGTTGCAATTCGAGTGACAACATTGAAATTGTATCCAGTCAGCGTGCTGTTTAATTTTGTGATATAAATGGTGTTACTGGTTGTGTTTAAGTAAACGTCTATTTTCATACGTACCGGCAAAAACATTTCCACGCCCAGCGTAAGCAAAAAACGTACGTCTTAACTCTATGTTTTTCACCACACCAATACGGCTTCAGTATATTTTCTCATATGCGACGTAAAAATTTCAGCCGTTCGGAAGAAGAAAACTAATAATAAAGCGGCCATTCCTCACGCAAACTCTCGAGATAATACAAATCCATACGCGAAGGTTAAGCTTTCATTGGCGCGAGTGAAACGGATATAGGTGCACTTATATGTTATTTCTCTTCTTCCAACACTTCTATATTAAAATAAGAGATATTCCAAATACCAGGAATGGGTAGGCACTATTATATTACACTCCAGTGTTAGACTCCACCTCTCTGAATGATTTTCTTAAAAAAAAAACATGGCCAATGTATTATAGAATTATAATGTGAATATATTGTAAAATGAAAAAGTTAGTTTTTAGTCAACCACGGAACGAAGAAATTTCATAAACGAAGTAAACTAATCTAAAAAATCTTTGTGTGTTTAACCGAAGTTTATCTGGTGCAGTCACAAGTAGCGATACATAACTGGTGCAAGTCGGTTATGCAAACGACGCGAAATAGAATTTTGTTGTACTCTGTAATTTTGTAGTACATTGAAATGTATGAAAATCAATCGGATTACGTCATGAAGAATGTAAAAGCGTGAAAATCTATTAATAAAATTATCAGAATCATCGATGTAGACAGTGCTCATATATCCGACGCTACATTATTGTCTACAAATTCAGCCCATACATTTTGAAGATACATATACATACGTAGAGCAGCATACATCTCAAAGATACATACACATGAGCAGCGTAATTTTTCGCTCATAAACAACGAATGAAGAAAAAATGTTAAACTGAACGGTCTCAACCGGCGAGCCGGCTTTTAATCTTGTGGAAGATCAAATGATTAAAGAAAATCTCAATGGTTTCTGGATTGGTGATTATTGATCGGGGCCTCAATAACAGTATTAATCTTTGATCGGAACTTGTTTGAAAATAAATGATACGACACACTTTCTGTGAATAATGCTTGATTTATTTTTTAATATTTTTAACACAGGTTAAATTTGAATTTAAGTTCGAATTGCATTTTCCTAAATTAACAACAATGATCAGTATAACTTAAAATACATAAAATTAATTAAAAAATATTTTGATCGACGTTGTCCTGCGAATCTGAAATTAAATAATGAAAATTATTATAATGTGTTACCATATAGAAAGTTGGCATAACTAACTTACCATTATTTCTAGGGGTTCACGAATGTCATTTACATATGCCCAACAAATACGAGTAGAAATCGGTACGTATTAAAGCTGCTCGACACATGACGAAAGATGACAGCGAAGACAATTCTATCAGCTCATTGCATGAATTGGATCTGTAAAAAAATAAGAAAAATGATAATAATGAAACATTTTTTTGTGATGATAACTCTATCGGCTTACGTTTTGTTTTAGTCAGCAGATATCGTGAAACAAATAAAACTAATGAAAATTATATTTTTAATAAATACCGCCCAATTGGTTCTACGGTTGCAATTTTTCGATGGGTACTATACACCGAGTTTTTCATGAGCATTGGTAGTCGTAGCACAAGCCTGTCCAGCTCATATATGGTTTTTCATCGTTCCATGGTTTGACGTCACGCCTCACTAACTTTTACAAAACAAAGCTCTGTGCATGAACACAACTGGTTGTATGTGTGGATTGTATAATCTTAAAATCTCGATACGGAGAAATTGTATCTACTCTGTTCAGATTTTTATATATGTGTTTCTATCTATAACAGTTATAGTTCGTAGCGTATTAATCAATTCTAATCGTTTTATTTTTGTTAAGAAATTTATTGCAATTCTTTTATGTTTTATTTGATACGGTGAATATTGATTTTGTCAATACATAATTCAATAATAAAAATTGTCATTACTATTTACATATATGCAACACTCTAATTTGTATGAGTTTCATGGTTTTCTTCTTCTTCCTCGGACAGGCTTGTCAGTTGTCGTAGTACTGTGACTATTGACAGTGGAAAAAAAATCGCTCCCCCTAGTGTTAAAATTGTATACTTACTTAAGTGTTAATACATTATAAGTAAATGTCAAAGGATATAACCTGAATATTAATTATGTTGTTTATGTTTTCGAACATAAACATTTTTTTCTTTTTTTCTTTTTTCATGCCAAGATAAAAAATAATTATGAATAAAAAATTCTGTTCCGTGCCAGGCTGCCAAAGAAATAAAAGCAAAAACATTTCTTTACATTATTTGCCCAAAAATGTTGTCGACAGAAATATATGGGCAAAAATATTAAAACTCAGGCTTGATGGAGCAAAAAAATTAGCCACAAACACTTTGATTTGTAGCAGACATTTCGCGTTCACTGATTTCATTGCTACCGGTAAGAATAATAAATAAATATTTAATTAAATTTCATAAAAAGTTTAAGAATATTACAAAGAAAACTTTTGAACAGGCTATAAGAAATTAAAACGATTAAAACCAAGTGTTATGCCAACAAGAAATTTGCCGTGTCCGATGGCACATCGAGATTCAGAACAGACACAAACAACTCTTTTTTCCGTGTCAGGCGTTGAAGACGAAATGAAAACGACAGGAAATCCACCACCAGTTTTTATATACGAAGAGCATAACTATTCCAAGCTAGTTGCTCCTCAGGGAAAGAAAACGAAAAGAAAAATCAGAAAATATCCCAATATGTGCTGTGCTCCAGGATGTGGTATCACACGTTTCGTTGGTAAAGTTTCTTTGCATACATTTCCAAAGGAACCAGGCAAAGCATTCATATGGAAACGCAATCTAAATATTATGAAACAAACAAAATATTTAGTCGTGTGCGACAATCATTTTAAGTCAACAGATTTTTTGCCAGGTAAATTTTATCTTTTTTTTATGTAGGTACAATATTTTGATTTTGTTCTGTAAATTGAAGGTACAACGAAAAAACTGCGTCGCCGTTTAAAGCCAAATGCTTTTCCCTTGAAAGCAAGAGAGATGCAACGTATTTGTAGAAAGAAATATACATCTTCTTCAACGTCTGCCGACCAGAATTTATTAACGTCTGCCGTTGAAGAGTCATCAATGTCGTTAGATCAGGTACCGTCAACCGATCAGCTACCATCATCGTTTGCCTATCAGACTCCACCAACGTCTGCCGATCATGTACCATCAATGTATGTCGATCAGTTACCATCATCGTCTGCCGATCTGCTGACATCATCGTTTGACGCTCAGTCGCAACCGACATTTGCCGATCACCTACCATCGGAGGTAGTTCCAGAACAAACATTTGTCACAGTATCTGGCAACGTGTTTAAAACCCAAAAAATGATAGAAATAGGCATTCAGTGTATTGTAAGAATAAGCCCCATAATCAACTGGAAGAAGAATACAACATAATACATCTTATTCGAACTGATGCGGAACTAAAATCATGGACAGGAATTTCGACACATACAGTTTTAGAAAACATTGTTAAATGTTTGGAACTTGTGTGTCCTCAAAATGAACAAAAAAAACTAAAGCTGGGTCTCAAGAGTTTGGTTGTTATGACATTCATTAAGTTTAAGCTAAACATGCCGTTCACAATCATTGCAACTTTATTTCGAGTGAAGCGGCATATGATATCTAAGTATTTCTATCATATCGTTCCATATATTAAGTTGGCATTAAGTCCGGCGCTGTATTGGCCCACAATAGAAGAAATTCGAACAAATTTACCAAAGCACAAATTTCGTTCATGCCGTGTGGTGTTGGACTGTTTCGAAGTAAAAATGCCTTCATTAAAATGTTTGACTTGCCGAATATTAACATACTCGAATTATAAAAAAAAATCAAACGGTAAAATTTTTAGTGGGTGTATCACCAGCCGGACTCATTACTTATTTAAGTCCACCGTATTGTTGCCGCGCGTCGGACAAATTAATTTTTAATAACGAACAGTTTTTCGAAAGACAAGAATTCAATCCTTTTGTGGATTCGATTATGGTCGACAAAGGTTTCCACATCGAAAATGAATGTTGTAACACTGGAATAAAGCTTATAAGACCACCATTTCTTCGAAAAAAGCCGCAATTATCACCAGCAGAAGCCGAACTAAATGTTAAAATTGCGAAAGCCAGAGTTCACGTGGAGCGTGTTATTGGAAGAATTCGCTTATTTAAAATATTGGACGATAAAATAGATTTAAACATATTGCCCTGGATTCATGATATTGCTGAAATAATTTGTTGTGTTGTAAATTTGAGCAATTCTGTCCTCTCGGATAAACGATTTTAAACCAAAAATTGTAACTGTTTTCACAATGAAATATATTTCTAGTTTTCTACTTTGAATGAAATGTTTTTATTTAATTTTCTTTATTAATAGTTACATATGACACAAAATTGGCAAATAATGTGTTGAGTACATATCTCTTAAAGTGTTGTATAAACTTATTGCAAAAGTATGATCAAATTCAACATTAATAATATACCCGCATTTTGAAAATTTTCCGTATACAATAAAATCACATTGCGATAAATTTAGAAGGAGCATATTGAGCTGTATTTGTCCATAGTAATTGTGTTTTTTTTCTAAGAGTATAGCGAATGCCTGCCTGGTATGACAGGTATTTTAGTTTGGACAACACGATTGGCAATGGTTTTTTTTCTGCTTCTACTGCACACTTAATTTCAATCAGTTTGCCTTCTTCGAAGCAACACCCATCTGGGTTGCACCCTAAAAACGGACAAATTGGATGTACCACAAATCCCAGCTGAATAACAGTTTTATTAAAACAGTTCTGGTACCATTTACGCGCTTCCGATTCTGTTCGTTTGCCAAATTCACAGTTTGGTATTTTAATTGCCGTTGGTGATATCAATCTGCTAATTTTCATTGACCAATTCGGATTTTTATTTGATGCATACGTGAATAATTCGTAGCACTTGCTAGCTGTAATTCTTTTTTTCCGTTCGAGAATCCATTCCGCAGAATTTTGTAATTTTGTCACACAACACAATTTAATAGTATTTTCGAATTTAAATATTGCGGTCAAAAATAAAACTCAAATAGTTTGCCAACGTTTCAGAAAATTTTATTTTCC